>JAZGTJ010013450.1:0-14953 GCA_036877575.1 Botia almorhae
ATATATTTGTAATTGCTCTATAATAGTTCTATATATTTATTTATATTTATATATATATATATATACACTCATTACACAATTTATATCTATGTATACAGATGTGATTGAGAGATATTCTAGATTCTATGTGGTATGCACAAAAACGAACTTTGCATTTGTCTCTGTCTTTATGTCTGTCAGTGCTGTGACTGTAAAAGCATATTTCAAAACACAGGAAATGATTCGTAATCAATCACGGTTCTAAGTGCTTTGAAAAAGGGTTTGGCCAGTGTAAGTCCGTACATGGGTGGTTAAATACCAGCACTGCTCTGTTAAGATCTGCTGTCCAAAATAAGCCCAGCCAAGTCCTTTAAGAGTGTTTAGCTTTCCATACGGCAAAATCCAATAATTCCAAGTACCTTCAGTAATGTGTGGTGTTTTCAGTCCAAGATATCAGCAGAGCCGTGGTGTCTGTCAAAGGCTTCATAAAAGAATATACTTTTAAAGACTTCCTGTTTAGCAGGAAGTTGGTGTTAAGTACTAATTAACAGGCGCCAGCTAGTTAATTAGTACTTAGGTTCAAGACTAGTCTGTCTTTCTGACTATGAATATTTACATCCCAAAACTTGATTTAGGAAACCCCAAACATCTTGTCATAAACCTCATAATTGTTTTAGTCTGTTGTATTGAAACATAAATTGGCCTCTACAAAATTACAAGACTCACACATTTTATGAGCGTTTTACAGTCATATCCTTTCACGAAAAGAAATCGAAGAATCTTTTTACTTGCCGCACTGATGCCTGATTAAAATTCCACGAATAACTTCACTCTGGTCCTACAATTACCCTTGGACCATGTTGTGAATATTTCCAAGCTTGTGGCTGTGTGTCATGTCTCTTTGTGGGCCTTTCTAATGTCGAAGTGATTGGAATCTGGACCTGGCATGGCTGAACGCTCCACAAATCTCTACAAATGAAGTCAAATGAGCATCGTGCTTATCACAATGTTACCAGATGTGCTGGAGCAGCGTGTGCAATTTCATCTGCATCGGCCTTATAGAGGTCTGTGATCTTTTCTCAAATTAAGGAAACTGTTACACAAATGGATCTTAATGGGAAGATCCAGAAAACTCTTGATAGCAAGACTTGACGGCTTTCCAGATCTCCATCAGCTCTGACAACAAAATGATTCTGATTTATTGCAGCGCGTCAGTGTTTAGCAGAACCGTTTCTGCTGGAACGTGGAAAGTCAGAGGACATGAAAGCTGTGGAGATATTTCAGGTCAGAGATTACCGAGTGTATCAAAGCTCTGCGGTCTGATGCGAGCAATGATTAAGAGTGTTTGTGTACTGGAAATATTTTGAATATTCTGCTCTGAATCCATAACCAGATTTAACAAGAATGTTTTTCTTTAAGTACAATATGCATTCTATAGGAAAAACAACATATACGCATTATATCCATATTTATAACCTATAGTTGTTTATGCAATCCGATGTCTTTTCAACAATGTTTAAACCGCATAACTATTCTTTTATATTAATTTATCTGCTTTGATAACTGAACTGTTTTAAAGTATCCCAATTTGGTCCCAATTGTCTACAGCTGTTGTATAGTTTTGGAACTGTAGTTTGGAACCGCTGCTTAAAAGACAAGCTTTCATAACATTACAGTAACTGAGATGTGACCTGCAGTGACAGCTTCCTCATGTGACAACCGCTCTCAGTCTCCCATAAAAACCCTGGTTTTCCCCTGAAAATGGAGTTATCTTCATCTGTAAGACTGCAGAGGAAGGTTCTCTCGCATTCTGACGGCTGTTCCCCAAGGACGAAACAACAGCTGACAGCTAATGACCTAGTTATGCAAATCCGGTCCTAGAACAATTTGTTTGCTTCGGTTACAGACCATCCATTAAGCAGAAGTGTGCCTGCAGGAGAATCCAACGTCACCTCCAGACGTTCTCACCTCCAGCGCTCGAGTCTTACTGTAAAAATCACGCGTGCCTGGGAAAATACATTTAATGAGCAGAAAACATGCATGAGACATGATCGAAACAGGAAGTGACAACATGAGCCTCGTTTTCATTCCATGTATTTAGTTCCGCTTCACTTGTTCCAGAAAGCTGTTTTTGTCAGGTTTTATTTACCTTAATGAAAACGCTAGTGGGTAAGCTAGCATGCGCGAGTCGTGCGTGGCAGGCTACACAAAGGGTGCATTGAATTTTTTTTATTTTATTCGTAACATTCTGTACATCGTTAAATCATTCGCTTTGTGACAATGTAGTCAATAATTACTGTAGCGTGGTTATGTGATTTAAGCCTGTGTTTTTTTAACTGGGTTTGCTTTCCAGCACAAAAACACAAAGGCTGTTTTTACAGTACATTGCAGGTCGTACATCACCGCATACTGTAGGTCTAATTAATTGACATATCTGATGATATGTCTGTTTATATTGCCTTAAGACTCGCCAAAATGCACTGACAGCAGTCGCAACCGAATATGTTTTATTGCATATCCATGTTTTTCAGTGGATGATATTCAGTGGTCGACAAAATATCAGAGGCTTGCATTTGTGTCAGCTGTGTTCTGCCAAACCCTGTGAAATGTCTTTATACAGAAGAGAAGAAAAGAAGAGAGTTTCTACCAAATGACGGATGAGTTGACCGAACGCTGAGTATTTTGACATCACAAGCAAAAGCCATGGCAACCATTATCTGTACATAATCGTTATTATTTTCATTTTATTCATATTTCACATTGTTGTTTCTCTGCAGTCCATGTTTATCAGAACAAACCCGTTCCGTTTTTGGGTCACAGCACACAGTTGAGAACCTCCGACTTACAGTACAGTACGCTTTACGCACCGAAATCCAATAATAGTGTCGGGTCATTGTTACTTCTGAATATCATAAGGGATAATAAAGTGATAACGATCCCTTCGTACAAATTACAGCACCACACCGACATTCCACGCTGACAGATCACAGCGTAATGACTTTCAGAGAGTCATTGTGTTTCCTGCAGTTGCCACAGCAGTGGTCATGCAGTCAAGCTGAGACACAGAGTCATGTTTTCATTGGCTCCGTCAGCAGCCACTAAGATTCGTTGACGGTGGAATCTTTCCATTTTATTCTGCGCAGCGCTCTTGTTTCCCGATTTGACCCCTGAACTGAGTGCATTAGCTCAGCCTATCGGATGCCAATTACAACATTGTTACCTTGTAAATAGACAAATATTTAAAGACTTCATTTCCATACCACCACAACGCCAAGCCTGACCAAAGATCAGACCTTAAACACAGCCTTCCTGTCCGAGTTGGCCCAATTCTGGACTTTTCTTTGGCTGATCATATTAACTCATATGCCAAATTTAGCGTGATAGCTATATTGTACCTTCATCATTTTAAACGTGATGAATAACTGTTAGCGGTGTCAGGTCCAAATGCATTTCTGTGTTCTGCGAAGTCTAAATTTCTCCCCAAGCTCCTGTATTGCTTAAATTACACTCCTTTCCATTTGACGTGCGTTTAAAATCTGTGTTGCAATACATCAGTGTTTCTGCTGCAAGCTATTGGGGGACACTGCATACAGTGGTAACCCAGCTAGCAATTGTAGGTTGCAAGAATGTTTCCCTAATGTTTCCATTAAGTAACAAAAATGTTAGAAAAATGTTACTGTGAATGTTATAGAAATGTTCAAAGTATGCAGTTTTTTGTTTTAATGTTATTTCTTGGTTTTAAAAACATTATTCAAATTTTCTGTAATGTTCCACTAGCAATTTAGGAATAACGCATTTGATATATAAAATATCTAATGTTACTAATGTTATTTCAATAATGTTTTTGATATTTTTTTCTACTTTTAGAAAATGTTAGCCAACGTTCTGAGAAGGTTCCCTGTTAGCTGGGAAGCAGGTCTATTAGACTCACCCAGCGCACACTTTATTTTATTAAGTACTATTTGTTTATACAAATTAGCATTTTAATGAAAATGGTACTTCTGGGATTTGAGGAATAATTAAAGTAGACCAGGATCTGTAATTAGGTGTGTTTTTGTAAGTAGAAAGGGTTGGCACACCTGTCTTTAAATATTTCAAGTATTCCCAAAAGCTACAAAATGTTATTTCTGTTTTACTTGGTCTCAGATGGCTGCTCGGAGCTCTGCTGCATTTCTGTTCTGTAATGGGTCTTTGCACACCTGGGGGTAAGTTACCATGGTCACACTTAAATCCGTGCACAGACAAATCTGTGCAGCATGTTAGTTTTTTATTTGTAAGAAAATATTTCATTTCAAGCCGCTGGTTTTGCTTTTATTTCAGTTAGTTAAATTAATTACTTTAAAAGATAATCCAAGCTAACAGGGGGCATCCTTGGAATGTTAGCAAACGTTCTCTAAAAGTTCTCTTAAAATGATCAAAAAACACTTAATGTTATTAAAACATTTTTTGACATTGTATACCATATATAAAAACATTCTTAATTTGTTAGTGTAACATTTTAAAATTGTTACAGAAAAACGTTCTTAGAACCAAGCAATAATGTTAATACAACATCTAAAAAACTGGACATTTTGAATGTTTCTGGTAAAATTTTTAACGTTTATGTTACTTAATGGAGACGTTCTTACAACCTAAAATTGTTAGCTGGGATGTCGCTTTCATTAGCCTGAGTGCAGCTACTTTTGGTTAGCTGGTAGTATACTGCAGCTAAATACAGAGTCAGTTTACTGTAGTTTAGCTACTTTAAATTGTGAGCTTGGCAAGCTACAGATTCAAAGTATCTTTCCCAATGGCGCACGTGTCCATTTCATGTAAAATGTCACAGGAGAGCTGCGTAATGGCCAAGCACTTCCTTTACATGACCACAGGAAGAGTACAGCCAGTATATCCATTAGAACCAGAAGCATTTGACCAACATGCGGTACCATGAGCTCATTTCCAGCATGCGTCAACATCCTGTTTCAGCACGCCTCAGTTCCTTCTCCCCTCGCCGGACAGGTCAGGGGTCACGAGTAATGCCACTAAATGATTTCTGTGCCGTGTTTCAAAGGACGGCAGGAGTTTTGCTCCATAAAATTCAACATCGAACCGAGACGGAGTTGACGATAGGAAAATGTTTGAATGACTCAACAGGAATGTTTGTGTATGGTTTAATTACAGTTACAGTATATCAGGGAAAACTTGGACTTTTAGATAAACCGTATTAAATTCACATCAAATATTTTTTATTTTCTTACAGCTATAAACAACTCCGTGGCTCGTTAAACGCTTTTGGTTTATAGCATGCGAACACGCATCGTTTTCTGCTCATCGAAAACTTGGAGGCGAAATAACGTCGAGTTGTTAAAAGCCTTTCAAGTTCAGTATATCAGCTCATTTTTGGAGTTATGGTTCCTCTGAGACTTGTTTTTGTTGCATGCCCTGGATCCGTTTAGTTATTAGCCAGCTGAATAGCAAAACCCTTTCTGTTGTTGCTACTGGTGACAGTTCTTTGGAAACATTATAACTGCCTCCTATAACTCATTATTGCCTATTTTAATTACCCTACAAGGCAAACTTCATTGGCGAATCTTTATGTGAATTGATAAAAAAACTCTCCAAATGAAACTGACAGAAATATGAAAAGAAAAAAATGGCTTGTACACCGTATTTATTATCCTGGTTTTATTGTTCCATGATATCCGTGCCGACAGGAAGTTGTCTATAAAGCAAAGCCTATTATATCCATTACAAAACATCCACAAAACACTGGTTTAATATCCCTGCCCATTAACCTTCACTTAAAGACCTTAGTTGCTCAAGAAAGGTACTTAAAATGTCCCTTAGAATCACACTGGCATAAAACGTACGTTGGCCAGTGTTTGCGAAGTCGCTTTTGGCTGATGATTGGCAGTTGGAACATTATTTAGTGAGTCTGTTCTTTCCTGTAGTTATTGTGATGAAAAGCCACTGTGTGTCAGGTCTCATTCATAGCACTGGCGTTGTTTTTAAAGGTCTCTCCTGGTTTCGCATTAGACCATGTTGAGTCACTGGTGGTTTATTGTTTGTACATCTTTAAGAGTGGGTTTCTTCTGGCTTAACTTATGAAACTGGCTTGTCAATCATGTTTTCGTCTAGCAAACATCAGTCAGAGTCCAGTGCTCAACCAGAAACCAGACAAAGAAGGGATCGATTCAATGTTGTACGGAAACTTAAAATGTCTGAGGTAACGGAGCAAGCCAAGAGGTTTTATGGATTCATACAAGACTTTGTCAAATCATTTGAGAGGACCAACACTGCAAGCAGGGAAAATAATATTGCTAAAAACAGCTATAAAGTTATATACACATGCTAATAAGAACGCATGTTATGTTTATTGTTGGAATCACCCACAACTTAACAATGCTTAGAGACGTTTGGTTGGTTCTCAAACCTGTGTCACAAAATGGACCTTGTTTTTTTCTCACTAATCTGGTTTCTACTGATGAGGCTGGTCTGGTTTCAAGTGTTTTGGGTACTTGTCAGCTAATCAGACCAGCTGGAGACCAGGTTGGCCTCCTGAACAAAGTTATGCAAATTAGTTTGAAAGTGAAAAGTAAAGCTTGTTGGTTGGTTAGTTGGCTGGTTGTTAGTTAATTAGTCAGACAGTTAGTTAGTTTGTTGTGGACAGCAACATCTCTCAAAGCCTTCCAATCAACAGCTGGACACACACAGATGTAACATTATTATCACCTGTCCCATACAGAGCACATCACACCTGACACCACACGATCTCAACAACACCTCAACACCACTCATCAAAGAACCACTGTGGGGTCAAATTCAGCCACAAACCGTGCTGTGCGGACATGAGACCTTTTTGGCCAAATGTCCACTAACTTCCAGACCCCTGCCCAGCACATGCCATCAGAATGTGTATAAAAGATTCATCAAGTGATTAATGAGCTACAAACTCTGAGGTTCTGTGGCAAACAGCACACAGTTCATGCAACAAGCTGCTGAAACGATACAGTCAAATAACGCAGCAGGATTATATTGGGATGTTTTGCTGGAGAATTTTAATATTTGCCCCTAGCTGTGTGAGCAGCTTTTTTTAAAGGACTGTGAATTTGTCTTAAACAATTTTACTGCACCCTCTCCTCCACCGCTGGGGTCTTGTGTGTGTGTATGTGTGTGTGTGTGTGTGTGTGTGTTAGGCAGATCAGCAGTTCTCCAAAAACTGCCCCATCCATTCATTTTTCATGTCACCCCACCAGGTGTTTGAACTGGCTTGCTATGTATTGCTTTAGCCGAATGCTAACAGTCTAACAGTGTATGTTATCTTTCTATCCAATTCAGTTCTAAGGGTGCCATGAAGTGCGACTGATATCGTGTTGGCAGAATCCAGGAGGAGGAAATTGGTAGCAGCTGTAGCAACGGTCAGAGGAAATGCGTTTTCGCATGTATTGCGTGGAAGAACCGTACAGCCCAAACTGAAAGGCTTTGATCATGTTACTCTATTAAAAGAGAATTAGACAAGTTGATAACAAAAATGATAAGAGGTTTACACCTTAACAGAAGTTGCAGAATAATCAAACATAAGCGTGTTTATGTTCATGACCAAAATGTCTCATTTCCAGTTGCAAGACGCTCTAAAGCATTTTCAAATCATCCTCGCCGAACGTGGATCATCCGGTTTTGCACAAATCGCAGTTCTAGCTTGATAGCATGTTCTCATGGAAAACAAATGGAAATCACACAAATCCAAAAGCATTCTGAAATTCATGTCAAATTCTAATGTAACTTTGACCTAATTTGTTAGGCTGATTAATTGCGATGATTTTTTTTGTTTTCATGTGTAATAAATGCAAAAATAATTCACTAGTGTTCTTGGAAACTGTATTTGTGCTCTACGGTATGTCAAGAGGAACTTAATCTTTGTGGTTAATCCACAATCTTCTGTTGGATAATGTGTATAATAATATATACTGTAGAATCTGTGTGTGTGTGTCCATTACAGAACACACTGGTTTGAATGAACTTCACAGATCACACGGTGCCATGGAAACACACAGTAAGACTCCACGGGCAACTAAGCACAGGTGAGGCGAACTACCCGTGCTGTCATATCTGTCTCATTATTCATTCTAATGACCTGTGCTATTCAAATCCACTCATTTTTAGAGGGGGGGATTGTGGGATATTTCTGGAGCCCGGCTCCCAGCACATCCTGTCTGAGGTCCCTCTCAGGGGCCGAGAAAACTTTTCAATGAAAGAACACAGCAGATGTATTACTCACCCGATTATAAACGGCACATGAATCTTCGCTCTCACTAAAAACCCTTAATGAAAGTGTTTGATGTCTGACAGGCACTGACTGATGGGAAAGTGTTTGTGAGCCCTTTGACTCCGTTATTGCTCTTTGGTGGCCACTTCATTCTAAGCAGTTGCCCAGCTAACATTTTTAGGTTGTAGGAACGTTTTCCAAACCTGTCCATTAAGTAACAAAAACAATATTTCGAAAGTTTTCAGGAACTTTCAAAACGTCCAGTTTTTTTAGATTTCGCATTAGCTGTATTTCTTTGTTATATAAACGTCGTTCAAACTTTTGTTAATTCTGTAACATTTTTAAAAAGTTCCCCATAACAACCTAAGAATAACGCTTTGATCTATATGATATATAATGGTAAAAAAGTTCTACCAATGTTACTACAACATTGGGGGAACTTTTTGCATCCGTCGTGCCAACTAAAAGAAAGTCTGGCCTTTTTGGGCCATTACAGGGTACAATGACGGTCAGCCAGTGTTTTGGGGATTAGAAAATTGTTAATAATGAAACTGAGCTATTTGTCAGGCGCTCGGTGATGGACTGAAAACAGATCCTTGGTCGATTCAACAGCCTCTAGTTTTGACATACCGTACACACAGTCTTCACACAAAGTTACACGTGCAAATTTAATTATTAATTGCTGTATTATCACGGGACACAACGTAACTGCACTAACAGATTCCGCTCAATTTTCTTTAATGATGTGCTCCGCGGAACAATCTCTGACCTTCTGATGTGAATCACACAGATCAAACAATGCACAGGAAGTCAGAGGCCTTACCTGCTTGGCGGGCCTCTTGCGGTTGTTCCTCTCAGCTTGTGTGCCAAACTTTACGTGGTGGGGTTGCAATCAAAACACGGGCCAGCTGAGAAAGTTCTGCCTCTCAGAGGGATAATTTAATCCAGCTGTCTAAATTAAAGAAGGAATAAGGGAAAAGGAAGCTTCTGCTGCACTTATGGTCCACCTCAAACCTCATAACATGCTGGCTACACCATTGATCTCATATGGCCGCCATGACCATAAAGCCTCTGGACGTACCAGACCCAATCAAGTCACACTCGTTTAGAACTGACACTGCGCACACAATGTCGAATGCAAATAAAAACCTTACACTGTGGCCATACCAGTGGGATGATTAATGACAAGAGTTATACTGAACCCATATGCCGGTTCTCTGTGGAAACCTCTTTGCTGGTTTTATTTGTAAATGCTTGAAATCTTTAGCTCTCACTGGCCACATCCGCAGATGCTTGAAATGACCTGGAAATGGTTATACATCACCAAATGACCTTCACCGAGCCACTGTTTTAACTGCCTGCCTCCTCACACACCTTCACATACAAGGTAAATATACCCAGCGAACAATTTTAGGGTGTTTTCATTAAGAAACAAAAATGTTAAAAATGTGTTTTGAACATTCTAGGAATGTTCAAGACATCCAGTATTTTAGTCGTTGTACTAACAATATTGCTTGTTTATAAGAACATTATTCAAAGTTTTTTTTTATTCTGTGATGTTCCACTAACTACCTAAAAAATAACGTTTTTGATATAAATTATATAACATTGTTCTACTAATGCAAGAGTGTTTTTATAACTTTGTGAGAACTTTTTTAAGAGAACATTACCCAGCATTCTAAGAACGTTCCGTGTTAACTGGGCATTCCTTATAAACCAGCTGTGGTTTTGGTAGGATCTACTTATCTATGGTTTTAAGATAGCATCTTGTTTTCTGCCTGTTTAAGCAAACAAATAACCACAACTCTACATTCGGTCAAAGAACGTTTATCAAAAAGATTTGTAATTAAATCTCAATGTCTTAGCTTACAATTTCATGGTTCACTATTCAAGTTCTTATTTTTGTCAATATTTTGTGCTGTCTGTTTTTTATGCATCTCTGAGAATTGGTACATAAAACTCATTCCTGCAACTGAGCCCAAAGGAAAATGGCTTTTTTGTGACCTTTAATTTTTTCAAGTAGAAATTAAATTTCTTCACCATGTGTTTTGTGAGAATGTTACAATAAAGTACACAGAGAAAAAAGCACGTCAGGCTGTAAGCAAACCTCCAAGGTCAAAGTTCAGTGTCACCAGTTTTATAAAAACAGTAGCATTAACGTAATGGTGTATATTTATAACAGTTTACCTCTTGTTCAGCCTCTTTCACTATTGTGTGTTTTAGATCTGTGACCGCACCACATTGGATCCAGACACTGTGAAACAGAGAAACATGGTAGGCCAAGTCAAAAGGTTTACACCTGGATTTCTCAGGCAGGATTTAGCTGTGCTCTGACCTCGCTGTCAGCTACCTTATCATAGAAACAATGTGTGTTGACTGTGCTCACCCTGTATGAGGACACGAAAGCAGCTGAAGCAAGTCAGTGAGTGTTTGAACTTTTGCTTCAACGCAAAGCTCAGTGCCAGATGTATCTATGCCAGGAGATGAGCGCTTCACAGCGGGCAATCCAGCCACATACAAGCCCTTCACTCGGTCACTGTGCGCTTTAACTTCCAACACCTGGATCTGCTCGAGCCCAGCTAACAATTTAACGTTATTGCGAAGTCAACGTTTTTCTAATTCGCTAACTTTAAAATTTTGTAGAAACAACTTAAAAATAATATTTTGATAACGTTCAAAACATTCTAAATGTTACTGCAAGATCGTTTTCTTATAACTTTATTAACTGAGAGGGAACCTGATTTACTTTACATTTATTTTTGCGGAAAATAAGAAGAAGAAGATCTGGCTACTATATCACATGTCCGGGTACTGTAGGTGGTGCAGTGTTTGTAGCTTGTTCTTACAGCAGTTGTTTAGACTTTAAACTCTGCAATTACCTACAATTTTATGATTCAAGCAGAGATGGCAGTAGAGAGGCAAAAGTTACGAACTGCAGCATTACAGAAATGAAAGCACCACCTTTGAGCAATACATTTTTTCTCTGAGTAGCTTGCCTATAAAAACCAACCCAGATATGTTCATTCAGACCATGTTATTGGCCATAACAATTTGAGGCAGTCTAAAAAATCGCGTTATTGTGTTGAGGGTTTGAGAACTGGCACTCAGTCACAGAGCTCAAGACTCGACTGTAAATCTTTCCAGAGAAGCCAATCCAAACTGTCATGCAGGACAAAAGACCAGAGATGAAACGTTAAAGAAAGGCTGTTTTAGGCCTCCGGAATGCCACCGAGATGTCTGTTTTCAATTATGAAACCCACCCAACCGTGGTCGCCTTTATTTGGATTCTTTTCCTAGCGACTACAAGACGCTTCTTCCCAGTAAATCACCACACGCTCGTCCTGAAGTACGAAGCATCACAAAGGATTTCATTTGGGAAACCGAACGTGACAAATACACAGCCGCCCACCGCAGTGCCTTGAAGGGGTAAGAAGCATCGTTTAATTTTAGGAGAGAATAAAATTATGGATGCGTCTCAAACAGAACTAGACATCTCATTGGCGAAATGCGAATCGTTGCGGGTTTTGACCAAAGAAACTGGGATTTGTACAAGAATGTGGAAAATTCCAAATGTTTCTTACTCCGTGTGCTGGAAAAGTAAAGCGAAATGAGACTGTTACCCTGAGGAGGGATATAAATAAAGTTAATTCTGCAGAGGACTCTACAGTGTGTCCATTGACTCTTGGCCCTTTTGTGCCAATGCTCAGCAGTTTGTATTTAGTTCATTATTTGGTCTAGTATCGTATGTTCAGGTGGTTGTTTCTTAATTCACCTCGTAAATATCCAGCCACAAAAAAGTTGTATTGCATTGTTAAATTCACAGCTTAGATATGGGGAATTCATTCTTGGATGGACGTGAGCTATAGAGCTACAGATATGGTTAGTCATGCACTTTTTATTAAAAACATAAAAATCCTTCTTTATGGAGGTTAAATGCCTGAAAACCAACCCGGTTTGTCTTAGGAAAAGACATTGATAAGTTCTTGTGAATGTGCCGTGTACAGAAATCATTTCACACTTTCACAAGCTATCACACTCCCTCCAAGTTATAATGTGGTTCCATTATTCATATTTATTTTATTTTACCTAAATGATTTTCATAATCCTGCTGCGCATGTTTCGTGGCTTAAGCTTTTGTAATTTCCCTTGAGTATCTAAAAGACACACATTAGAATCTGTATAAGATCCTTTGGCAAGTTTTTCTGGAAAAAATTCTGGGGGACCCTGAGATATTCTCTCTCGTCCCCACACTGAGAAGGAAAAGTCAAGCCTAAAGGTGTTCTGTTTTTTTTCGCAGACTGTTTCTCAATGACCATTAGCCTCTCTACTGCCCCCACCTGCTCTGGAGAACCTGTTGAGTTTACGGGCTGATAGAGAACATTGACCTGTGACCTCTGGAAGAGGGCTTGGTGGTCTACAGTATTTGTCTGGTTTTCTAGTAGTTGTAAATGAACATAATTTTAATATTTTATATTTATTTTATATTTCTAGGTGTGTAACTTTGTAAATGAACAAATGTGCAGCTTTTTTTGTATAGTTAGTTTCTTTCATATATCCTTGCAGCCTTTTTGTGTTTTCCACATTACCCTCATAACTCTCTCGCAGATGAAAAAATGAGACGACACATCGAGATATTTACATTCTGACCCTAAAACTTTTTGACCTTTATAAAAATATCCTGTTTTGTGAGTTAGTTGGATTTAGCTATAATCCATTTCATATTGCCGTCCCATCCTCCACCTTCTAATTCAGTATTCCAGAAAGAGGCACAAACCCTCAGATCCATAATTTATGAAGTCTACAACTCAGCAGCCAGTAAAGGCTGGTGGTCCTCAAATGAAATGTTTCTTTCATAAGATACACATTCAGATGAAATGGTGCTGTTTTCTGGAGCTTGCCAAAGATAATTGTCAGCATGCCATCCCATAATTGGCATCATGTTTTCATTGGCAGTTTCCTAGCAACATAATCTAGCATTGTAGCATTTTTTTGTAGACATTGGTCTATGAAATGATTGATTGTCGGCCCATTTCTGGCATCATTCTGTGACTATTAGGGGCCTTGATATTACATAGTTTTTGAGTAATCTTTAACAAAACATAATTATAAACTCTTCTAAAGCATTGACAATATCCAAAAGGACTTTGGAGCTTTAAAGTAAATGTAATTAGGTGAAACAGCCAGAGTTTTGAACTAAATAGTGTGATATTGAAACAGTATTTTAAAAATGATAATAATTTCAAGAACCTGACGTTTCAGGCATAATATGGACAGCTATTTCTGTTTATTTATTTCCATTGTCTTTGAAAATACTTTGGTCATGAAGCCATAGAACTGTTCCTGTAACTCAATTAGTTGAGCATTGTGTTAGCAAAGGTTGTGAGTTTGATTCCCGGGCAACACACATACTGGTCAAATGTAGGCTTTAAAATCCTTGCAAGTTGCTTTGAATCAAGGCATCTGCCGAATACGTAAAAATATAAAAAACTGGAATTTTATGTAGCATATACATACAAGCAAAATGATACAAACAATAACAGTGTTTTGTAATCGCTAAAATCAGGTGTCACCCATGTATCTTTCAAAGTCACAACATTCATACACCTACATCATTGTGTTTTGTTACAGAGCTAGAAATATAATTGTACCAGCAAATACATTTTGTTAGTAATCCCACATACTGTAAACACAGACCATCTTGATGCCATATGACCATTAGGCCCACAGCTGTCAGAGAAGATCTACGTGCCAAAATAAGATTCTTATATTCAGCGAATCCACATCCTGTGCTTATGTGACTCACTGTGTTTTTTTCTGTCGGCCTGGAACTGTGACGGAGCTCTGTGGGAATCAGAAGAACACGCTTTAATTCCTTCTCATACTGTTAATACAGTATGTGTCAGCTTTACACAATAGAATGTAAAGTGGCTGTAATTACAGTTCGGTCTCTCCAGCGGTGGAGCTTTTCTGCATTAAAAAAAACGCATTTGTCTAAAACATTTGTAAAACCCAGTGGCGGTGCAGTTTTGAAATGTCAACCACCCCGCTGGTATAATCTCTTACATAAAACAGCATGCTGTGAAATAAAGCCACTTTTCACAAAGAACGCGGTCTTGCCATATACCGTTTTTGAGAATACAAGCCATTAACTCAATTAAGACAGTCTGACATCCCAGTATTAAACAGAACAAACCTCATTTTTAAGTTAGACATTCCAAGATGATCTACTGGAAAATCTGCATCCCAGCTAACATGGAATATTCTCCAAAAGTTCTCTAAAAGTTCTCTCAAACGTATCAAAAAAAGTAAGAATAGTAGAATGTTTTTACATTATATATCTTGCATTAAAAAACAATTATGCTTAGTGGAACGTTTAAAAACATCGTTTAAGAATGTATTAACAGAATTAATACGTTCGAATAACGTTCTTAGAAACAAGCAATACAATGTCTACAATTTTCAGGAAATCCTGTTCCGAGAACTTTCAAAACAATGTTTTAACATTTTAGTTACTTAATGGAAATGTTATGGAAATGTTCCTACAACCTAAAATTGTTAGCTGGGATACTGGTACCAAACATTCATGCTGCTGTAGCAAAATAACAGTGTTTGTTATTCCATTAGTGTTGTTGGTAAAGTGAGGAGCGTGATGTAGTTACTGGTCAAATGTTAGACGGACATCTGCTGACCCTGTAGTTTCAACCCTGTGTCATCAAACAGAGGCGTTTC
>JAZGTJ010013451.1:0-14953 GCA_036877575.1 Botia almorhae
AGCTTTAAGAACTAAAGCGATACCTTGAGACAAAGCAGGACCAGCCTCATCAGCGTCTGCACTGTTCCTGGTCTTGGAAACGGCGATAGGTGTGGAGGACAAACGTCTGGGTGGAGGAGAGCTGAGTCTCAGAGGAGTCTGATCTCCTGGAGGAGTTCTCATGAGCTGCTCGTTCTCCCTCTCGCTGTACACAGATGCCAGCGGAGGCTGAGCTCCAGCAAACGTCACTCTGTGCTGCGCTGCTGCTGCGGTTGGTCTCATGTAGGACGTGGCTGTTCTGGGACCTGTGAGATCTTCTGAGGACACAACACGAGCTGCTGCAGCTTGAATGGCTCTGTGCTGATGACTCCTGTAAGCTTCTTCTAATCTCTCAGCTTCCTTCTCCAACTCACGAATCCTAGCCAAAGCACCACCCACCAGGTCAGAGTCCTGCTCTGGAGCCTCACAGCGAGGCCACTGGTGACGCAGGCCCCTCAGAGCCACCCCTGCTTCAGATAAATCACCATCAGAAGTACCCCTGACCCTTCTGAGAAGAGCGCTCTCTACGTACATGTCTGGAGGAACCAGCTTGTCAGGGTTCAGACTGAGAACAGAACGGTCTACCAGAGAAGGTTTGGGATTCCGAAGTATCTCGTTCTCTAGAGCTACGTTCCAATCGCGGAACAAGACAACAAACAAAGAACGGAACAAGAAAACAAAGAGAAAAGATTGTGACAGAAGCAAACAGCAGGGTCACCACACTTATGATCAAAACGTCTGAAATGTTTAACATTTTAATTATTTATTATACTTAATCATTATTACCGACTTTTTAAAATCACAATTTTAAAACTCTACGTTTTAAACATTTCAGAAACAAATGGCAACCCTGCAGAGAAATAAATACATTTGCAAGTTTTTAGCTTGCAAATCTGTCTGAAAGTCCAAGAACATCTCACACTGAGTGACTGATTAACTGAAACCTCCACCTAACATCCTGCGCTAGAAACCTCAGTAACATGATGCTGCGACACAGAAAGGCAGAATGTTCAAACTCCTCGTTGAAAATGCAGATAGAAAAACAGTCGTGTGTCTTGGTCATCTTCTGAGGGTTGGGCATTTGGGGTGTTATGGTCGGAAGTCTGAGATATTAAGTATTGTACAGTCATAAAGTGGTTATAACAAAATAAAGCTCATCAGTGTGATCAGAGGCCTGTCACACAGCTCATAATGACTGTCCATTAACAGTAATGGACTTATAATGGATTTATTATTTTTGCAGGCACAGTCACACAGGTGTGTGGTTTCAGAAAATCAGACCTACTGGAGGAAATAATGAGTATAAAGTGATTCATAACATGCAAAACAGGCAGCATGCAGCATCTAAACAACCTTGATGAGTGTGTTGCAGCTGGAGTTTGATCTCCTCAGCGTTTGTGCTCATCCATCTGATGCGTTCCTCGCACTCCAGCAGCTGGCCCTTTAAGAGCGCACACTGCTGCGCCTGCACACACACACGCAAACACACACGGAAACACACACACGCAAACACACTATACATTATAAGTGAATGCATCTGAGATCTGAGCTGATAGTAAATGCATTACAACAGGAAGTTACATATGAGTAAACCTCTTGGATGGTCACGTTTTTTGGCATTGTGGCATTATTGTCCTGCAACTAAGCACATTTTCCCCAAATGTGCTTGTGTTGCTCATTATCACATGAATTCTCATTATCTTAATGTATGCAGTCATTTTACTTAGGATTCTGTTTTGCGATTCCCATTATATTCCCATTCATTCTCATTACTGTAATACAGTAATTACCGTAAACACAGTCCTGAGAATTTGCTGTGTGTGCGTGCTTGATTGTCATGACAATTTCACAATGTAAATAACTTTATTTTCCTCCATGATTTATATAAGCAAAACTGATGGAAAACTGCTCAACTGAGGGAACATAAATGAGAGAAACAGCAGATTGCGATGCTGTTTTTCAGACCGACCTCGTGCTGGAGCTGCGTCTGCAGCACATTCTTCTGCGCCTCAAACTCGTCCTCGTCGAGTCTGCGTGCCGTCTGCAGTCTCTGGAGCTCCGCCTGCAGCTGCAGCTGCTCTTTGGATGGTGCACTAAGTTCTAAAAGTGATACACAAGAAACAACTGTTACACGAGATCCGTCATGTAGATCAGACCGCATTACCTGCAGAATGATGGTGTGAAAATCAGACTGAAGAACAGGGTCTGTCAGAGACTCTGTGTGTCGCACACAGAATCTCTGTGCAGAAGGGAACACAGGGCCAGTAGTACACTGAGAACACTGCGAGTGTTTAGAACAGACCCTAACTATGAAACGTTCCTCTGTTCTCTCACAGAAAGCCAAATTGACACAAATTGACAAGCAGAGCACACGCGAACAGACAGCGTCTCTGTTTTTCCGAGTCTTTTATCCTCAATTCACCCCTTAAGAGTGAACTAAACTACCCAAAATGTAAAAATGAATGATTTTAGGGACAGTATGATTTCTATGATTTCTATGCAAATGTTGATGATGAACAGATTGTCTTGAAACATCAAGAAGACTTTTTTTCCAGACACACACGCACACACGCACGAAGACACAGTGGATCAGTGAAGACCTTGTCTGAGATGCTGGTTCTCCTCACGGTTCTCCTGCAGCTGCTGTCTCAACAGCCTGATGTGCGTCTGCAGCTCCAGCGTCTGTTTCTTCAGCTCTGGATAGTCCTTCATGTTCTCCAGCTTCTCTTGAAGGACCTTCTTCTGCTGGCTGAGCAGAAGCGTCTGCTCTCTGACAGACTCCAGCTCCATCTGCAACACACCAGCGCAGATGATGAGTGTAACCAACAAAACAAACCTGTTTCATACACACACTCGGGTGTCCTTCCACACAAATATGTTTGCACAGAGATTCTGAAGAATCGGTTTAAAAATTGTCTAAATCATTTTATATCAGCAGACCACAGAAGCAAAAGTGAAGTATGTTTGTTTTACCAGCAGATGCTTCATTTCCGATGAATTTCGCTCATGTTCCTCAGCTTTAGCATCAACAACAGCAAACTCTTTCTGCAGACGAATCGTTTCATCTGCAAAAAGGAAAAAACCTATTTAAAAAGTAAATCTACAGCACAGATCAATTTTATTTATGTAATAACATTCCTAGGGGATAAACCCATGACCTTGGTGTTGCTAGCCTCACACTCTACAGTTAAATCAATGCTCTTTGCACAGCAGATGATCTAACTGAGATCCATATATCATGAATGTCTGTACATTTGTTCTAAGGTTCAAACCTTTGATCTTCTTCTCATTCTCCGTTAGTTTCTCAGTTCTCTTCCTGTAATCGTCTTTCAGTTCCAGCTGATACCTAACAAAATACATACACACATATTCACATTGAAATGATTTTTAAAAATATGAATGAATCCTATACCGGTTTTCTGCTTCACTTCAGGTCCTCTAACCAAAACATCTCTCCTGCTTGCAAGTCAGGCCACTCTCTTTAAACTATTTATTAAGTCAAATTACCAAAAATGGACTTATAGCTTGTGTGCTTTTAAGTGGAAATTAATAGCACATTTCAGCTTTAACAATGAGAGCCAATGAAAGATGCTCAGAATGTGACAATATCATGTTATTCTATGAATCACAGAAACGTCCGTCGAAACGTGAGACATGTTGAGATGCAACTGAAGTCTGTTGTGCTGTGAGAACAACAGCGACATCTGCAGGATTATTCATAAATAACAATAATAAACAATAGAGAATGTAAAGAAACGGAGCTAAATCTGTGTGTGATCTCTGCTCACTTCATTAGCTCGCTCTTCAGTTTCTGCTCAAATGAGTCTTCCATGGTCTTCACAGACAACTCTCTTCTCCTCAGAAGATCATCCATGGTCTTCATCTTCTCTTCATGTAACTTACAAGTCCTGTGTACAGTCACATCCAAGACATTATAAAAAAGATTCTTTGATATATGAATATATATGATATATGATTTAAAAATGATGAAAGTAAACACAGTAACCATTCAAAGGGGCAACAAATAACCCTAACTGCTTTAACTCACTTCTCGAAGGCTTCTGTTCTGTGTTTAAGCTCCGCCTCTCTGTTCCGCACAGATTCAATGTCCTTCAGCAAGACCTGTCTTTGCGCATAAACCTCCTTTTCCTCCATCTGGATTGGACAGATTTGTTTTGGAGAACATTGACGTTTGGAGCTTTAAGGAAGTGTTTTAAGAAGGTGACAATATGAAGATCTTGTACCTCTTGTTGTTTCTGTAATCTCTCAATGGCGTTTTTCTCGCGGCTCATCAGAGCCTCCGATTTGAGCTCATAGGTTCTGTCCATGTCTCTCCTCAGCTCCAGGATTTCCTTCCGAGATTTCTCCTGCTCCTCCCTCTTTACCTTTGCGATCTCCACATCCATGAAGTGCTGGAGCTACATGAGATGATGACAACAAAGTTTGACAACTAACTAACAATTTATAATCCGCAGCTTCATCATTTCTGATCAGCTAAACATTGATCAGAACAACGGAAGGAAATTATCTCATGGAGTCATGGAGACAGACCTTTGCTTTCAGCTCCATCTCTGATTGCTCCTGTATCTCCTTCCTGTATTCTGCGAGCTTTGCCTCGACTGACGCCCAGCGGTCTCCTCTGCTCCGCAGGACTTCATACTCCTGCTCAATCAGCTGCATCTTCTCAACTGCAGACCAGAGACCCCATGAAGATATTGTTGGGCTTATTTATAACATTTGTTCAGGGATGGAGTGGAGAATGTGTAGAAATTTGAGTGTGTCAGATGTTCCAAATCTGCTGATTCCACAGGAACATAACAAACATAACAGAAGTCCTACCCAGAGAATGTTGATGAGCTGGTTCAGTGGAGGTCTGGGTAGCAGCATCACTGTGTTCTCCATGGATGTGATGATCAGCGAG
The DNA here is from genome assembly GCA_036877575.1 of Botia almorhae. Classification (NCBI taxonomy): domain Eukaryota; kingdom Metazoa; phylum Chordata; class Actinopteri; order Cypriniformes; family Botiidae; genus Botia; species Botia almorhae. Next base: position 4,940 of record JAZGTJ010013451.1, read on the forward strand.
CTCCATGAAGAGGCCCATCAGGAAGCCTGTGGAGAAACAGTGATGTTGACCAACACATTTCTGAAGTGTTGGTGATACAGCTCCTACAGCTGTGTGATTTTAACGGTTTATTCACTGCTCATGTGGGCACACTTTGGAATTTGTACAAATGCTTTTTTTAAACAACTTGCTTCCATGTTTTATGAACAAATGATCATAATACATTCATTTTAAAGGATACATTTAATTTGTTATTAAATAAACAGTTACATTATTTAATATCATACCTGTCTGTCTCCTCTGAATGTTTGATAACTGCACAAAGTTAAAAGAAGGAGAAATTCGTTAGAACAACTCAAGTGTATTTTTACACACAGGCGAATGTCCCCTCACACAACAAATGGATATTTAATTACCACAGCTTTGTACAAAGGCGTGTGAGGGCTGATTTTCATGAGCTGAAGAAGGTCTCTGGTTGATAATATCTATAAAACACAACATGAATGTTCTGTTACTCCAGTGCTGGTTTAAATGGTAAATCTTATCTTGACAACACACATGAAATCACCTGGTCTTTGCTCATGGCACACTCCGGATAGAAGACTGACAGTGTGTACTCGCAGCCTATGGTCTGAAGGTGATCTACGATCACACTGTTACACGCAGCGACTAACACGGAGTTAGTGTGAGTCGCCGCCGCTGCTGATCTGAGAACAGCATCTCGCCCCCGCGCAGGCTGCTGCAGCTCCTGGATCAGCTGATTTCTGAGCTGTGTCTGGTAATCACATGTGGAAACATCAGATGAGGAGAAACTAAAAATAAACTAAAAATAAAGTCTGTCAAGATAAAATCTTCCCTGAATGCACAGAATCCGAACCTTAGTCATAAGTCTGGAGACTTTATAAGATGGATGCACACGTGTGTGTTGCTACTGTCATCTGCCTAGGCAGTTGCTAGGGTGTTTGAACTGGTTGCTTGGGTGTTCAAGCAGTTGCTAGGCTGTTCAGGATTAATGCTAAGGTGTTCAGGCTAGTTTTTAAATCTTTGTAAACGTATTTTGAGCGCTCTAGGGGAAGTTACATTCAAACGAGTGGTTTGAGAATCTGTACAATGACAATATAGCCACAGGCAGTTGTGGTCTACTGGTTAGTGAGTCGGACTTGTAATCAGAAGGTTGCTGGTTCGATTCCAGCGCTGGGGGGTAGCAACTGAAGTGCAAGGCACCCTAACCCCCAATTGCTCCCCGGCGCAGTAATGTGCTGCCCACTGCTCCGGGTGTGTGTGTTCACGACCCATCACTGTTCACTCCTCACCAGTGATGGGTTATATGCAGAGGTCACATTTCGGGTATGGGTTACCATAACTGACAAATAGATCACTTTTATATATAACATTTGCCTTTCATAACATGCCAGAAAATATGTAGCAGAAGCCCACCAACCTTCAGAGTGTCCAGAAGCCCGCGGCTCTTGAAGGTCTGATAGAGCTTCTGTCGCATCTCGTCTGGAGACAAGCTCTCCTCTTTACCCACAGACATCTTTATATATTGATAACGGAGCTCGCGTTCACTTCATTGATCGATCAGCACTCACAGGTATCTCACAGGTACAAGCTATCGACAAACGCCGTTCCTTAGCAACGTTTTTAAATTTCCAACTGCTTGGAGACTTTTGTATTTCCGGCTTCGTCTTCGTGACGCAGAACTCATACGCTCCTCTCATTGGCTGTATGTGCCCACTGCGTCAGACCACCGGAAACAGGAAATCTGATGATCGTCAATAATACACGGTCTTTTTTATTGAAACACGTCTGCCTCTATACAACGTTGATTTTAATTTGTGTACACATTTCCAGTTGTGTTGATTTTCAGTACTGGCATTGTTAGAATGCAGACCCGTTAAAGAAGCGGAACTAACGTCAATACTCTTGTGGTAAGTGTTTATGTCGGACCGTTGTTTTTTTCATCAGCATCAGCGATATGTACATGTCCCGTGGCCTCCATGAACTGACTGGTTAATTGAATTGTTGCAGCTGTCATTCGTAAGAATTTACAATGTCGGGGAGTTTTTATTTTGTTATGGTGGGTCATCACGACAACCCGATATTCGAGATGGAGTTTCTTCCTCCTGGAAAGGCAGAATCAAAGGTAGGTCTGAGTTAGAACTGTAACCAGTTGCTGGTCAACAATAACAGACTGACGCTGTAAATGTTTCTCTGAAGGATGATCACAGACATCTGAACCAGTTTATCGCTCATGCTGCGTTGGATCTGGTGGACGAGAACATGTGGATGTCCAACAACATGTACCTGAAGACTGTGGACAAGTTCAACGAATGGTTTGTTTCGGCCTTCGTCACCGCTGGTCATATCCTAAACAAATCTAGATACATACACCACCAGACAAAAGTGTGGAGACCGCAACAGTCTTTATTATAGTAAAATGATCAAAACTACGAAATAAAACGCGAGATTGAGAATTATTTGGTGACCAAGACAGAACGTGTACTCACTTTCAATCAATGATTGTTCCTTAACTTTGCCTGCATACATGTGAGATTCATAATGCTTCATGATGTTCGGCAAGAGGATGGAATCAAGAACTTCTTTAACGATGTGTATGACCTGTACATCAAGGTAAACCATTTCTCATTGCTCCACGCCAGACAAACATAACATTGAATCTATTAAACCATCTTTATTTCTATCCAGTTTGCAATGAATCCTTTCTACGAATTCAACGCACCTATACGCTCCACAGCGTTCGACAGGAAAGTACAGTTTCTTGGGAAGAAGCATCTTCTTAGCTGATTATTATAATGATCTACAATGTGTTTTTGTTGTGTTCTGTCCTCGTGCAGAAACACACAGGTGTGTTGGTTATAGTGTGTTTAAGCATCTTAAATACATATTTGAGTTATCTTTAACTGTTGTTACTGTCCATGCATTAGTATATTTACAGTGTCACCCAATGTTGTACATCAAAGTGCAACATCTGGGAATAAAAAAAAACCTCTGAAATGTAATTTCAGTGTAATTTTTGCATTGCTAACCCCAGCAAACAAAAAGCAGACACGATACTTTCAATTACATTTCTCCGGCTGTGTTCAGTATAATATATAACTGCATTACTCTACAGCATGTATACTGTACACACATTTTTCTATGTATATGACACCTGGATGCTTTTCTACATACAGATATAGGTCAAAACACGCTACATTCAGTATAAACTGTAAACCGCGAAACAATGTGCTTGGCCAGCATTTCCTCTTACAGTGTGACAAATGATGTGAAAATTTCATCAGCGGATTTTAACATCGATTTCCTGATTCATTATTTAACTGGACAATGAAAGTCAAGACATTTACTCAACAATGAATGAGACGAGCCGTTTACAGTAAGCAGTGTAGAATAACGTACATACTGCACAATAAGCTACACACTAGCGTCTGAAATTGTTCAGGCACGCAGATAGTACCAACCCAAACTCACAACACTGTAGCGTCAAATAAACAGATATTCCATTTGGTGTCACTAGTGGTGCAGAAATGACATGCCTTTGAAATTCCAAATCTGAAAAGTCAACATGAAGTGTTAATTTTAACCTGTTTAACGGCCATGTGATACGGTGTATATCGACGTAAAACGTTTCTCAATGAGAAAAGGAATTTATTTAATCTGGAATTGACTTCATCATGAAAAGCAGCAATTATGTACCAGAATGTTGCAGGTGGCTAGAGGGGGAGGGGTTAAAATATGAATAAGATTTGTGACCTCTGCCGAAAGGAAAATCAATTTAGAGTCAAAATAGGTTGACAAAAATTGTATCTAAATACATTTGATAAAAGCTTTAAAAAAAGAATATTTCCTGCAAAAATAATGTAAACTGATGAATCGTGCACAATAAACTCCAGTAATGAACATAAAACAAGATTTAAGATTTCATGTTGACTTCATGATATTATTTAACTACAATATTTTAATAACGCAAAATCCAACAAGCATTGTTCAACTTCTGCTTTAATTTCAATTTAACAGTCTACAATTGTAAGAATTTAGTGCTTTTGAAGTGCGTTATCTCTTTATGTTATATTTAGTATAAGTATTTCTCTACACACACTCATTCTGTTAATATATTAGAAATCAGCCACAGTGTATGAACATATCACCTGCAGTACAGGAGCTATTAGTTAATTGTGGTTACAGGAAATCTCATAAAACACATCGCAAAAAAAAAAAAGTTTTCTTCATCAGAATCTCAGTCAAGTTTTCCAGCCAAAGCATCTGAACACACTCGAAACATGAATTTACTTGATAAGCAAACTTGTGCAAGACTTGTGTTTTAAGATAATGTTTTGAATCAATTGTTTGTGGCTGCAAGCGCAAACCACACGAAAGTTCTTAAAGCAATAAAAAACAATTTGGTAACACGTTAATAGAAACTTTTTATTTAACAAATGTTCATTTGCTAAATAAAAATTTGCCTTTAACAAATTTACTTCTCAAATTCATCTCGTTCAAAGCATGTTGAGATATTATGATGGAAAAAATCAAGATGAAATTGTTTTTCAAGATGAAAAGAAAATGTTTTTTTTTGCTGTGCATTTATTATATTTGCTCTTTACTGTTAGACTATCATGCTATAAATCCATCTACACAGTAACCCACTCAAATCCCACGATCTCAAACAGACTGAACTCAGATCAGTTCAGATGTCACCCAATGGAAGTAACTCAGTGTTTAAGTACATGTCCATACATAAAGCAGATTCATCCAGTTCATTAAGGGACCATTAAATATCTCATGTAAATAATCATTACGAAACACCATGTTGTCCATTAACAGCAGGGCGTTCCGCTGCGCGGCTTCCTGTGCAGGTTGATGGTGTCCGTCGGAATCAAATGCTCTTGTCGCTCCTCCTGCACTAAAACTCTCCTTATAGCTTCTTCAAACGCTACCGCGACGTTGGTCGCATCTTTAGCGCTGGTTTCAAAATACGGGTAGTCACCGTTTTCCTTGCACCACTCTTGTGCTTCCTCACTCGTCACCTGCCTCTCCGTCACATCGATCTTGTTGCCCAGAACCACGAATGGAAACCGCTCGGGTTCCTTAACATCGGCGTAATAGATGAACTCCTTCTTCCAGTTGGCCAGGTTGTGGAAGCTTTGGCTGTCATCCACGCTGAAGGTCAGCAGGCAGCAGTCAGAGCCGCGGTAAAATGGTGTTCGCAGACTGCGGAATCTCTCCTGGCCGGCCGTATCCCAGATCTGCAGGGTGATGGTATGGCCGTCCACCTCCAGGTCTTTGTTGAGGAACTCCACACCGATGGTGTGGAAGAGATGGGCGTCAAACTTGTTGGTGACGTAGCGGTTCATGAGGGAACTTTTGCCCACACCGCCATCGCCCAGAAGAATGACTTTAAGAAGAGTGGATTTGGAGGACATGTTTTATGTTGAGCACTTTTTGGTTACCTGTAAACAAACATTACAGACATTAAGCGCCAAAACAAGGGCTTGACGTATTCACATTGGTCAGTTCAGCTGTCATTCAAACATTTGATAAATGACAATATTTTTTAGATTCCAAACAGAGCTTTGAATGCTTACCTGTAGTATTAGTATTTAATTTATATAAATAAATGGCCTTCTGAAAGGTAATAGTAGATGCAGATAACTCTTTAGCTGATCAGGTTGAAAATAGTAATGATATGAATATCATATGGATAATGTAAATATATAATGATGAATAATAATCACAAACTAACGATGTTACACATATCTGTAACATTGTACAAACATCAGAAACATTAAAGATTATGGACGTCATTGTAACTGTAGCATTATGTATGAATCCATTACTGCAACATTTCCAGTATGTAAAAAACTAGAGGAAAATCAGTAGCACAGGTTTGACTTGAGTTTGAGTTTGACTTACCTTTATCACCACAAAAAATTCATCGTTCAAAATCTACAATAGAAAGTTGCAAAATAAGACATTTAGCTTTGGAAAATGCGGGTGGATAACAAATGGAAATCAAGGGCTTTTAAACACCAACTGCTTAGATGAAGTAATTTTATGTGTTTTACATTTTTGTACATGTTTTTACATAATGTGATTGGTCAGTAAGTGTTTTATGCTGACATCATTTCATTCTCAATGATGCTGGAAGTGAAACAAACTCCATGTGGTCTTAATTTATATGGAATCATGAAAACAGAGGCAGCACTATGCAGACCAAACGGCGTATGACATCAAAGTATCACAAGTGCAATTTGAAAAAACCGAACCGTCACCTATCGAACAGTACTTTGGTATCCGTTAGACTCACATATGGTGGGGTTCTACTAAGCAAGAACTTCATTTTCAAGAATTTTCAAGAATTTCGTTTGCTTAATTGTGATTTTTCCTTAACTGTTCAGATTACCAGTGTTTTACAGCTGTAATATAACAGCACTTTAAATTGTGAAATTATAGACTTGACTGTGAAATTGCATTATTGTACTGTGAAATTACAGGTGTTCACTGTGAATACACAGTCAGTTACTGTAAAATCACATTATTGAACCGTGAAATTTCACAGTTGTTCAATGTAATTTCACTGCAATTTACTGAAATATTACAGTCGCTTACTGTGAAATCATAGTCTTTTACTGTAATTGTCCAATATTTTACTGTGAAATCACAGCTTTTTACAGTAAAATGCAAGTGGTTGCAAGTGACAAGCTAGCACAGCGATGCATGAAATCCTTATATTTGTGAGACTTAATTCTTAGTAACGAAACATTATAGAGTTTACCATGTTAAAAACAAGGTTGTTGATAATAATGATTTGTTTGTATCAATATTGCTCTTTATTGTATGCACAGTAGTAAAGAAATGCAAACTGGCATGTGGTACAACAGAAAATGAAAGCATGGGTGAACGCTGCGAAAAGAAGAAAAGGACTCACTGTTTTCGCTCAGCTGCTGGATGTCATGTGCTACTCTTTGCCCTGCAGATCACATGCGATAGTGACCATTAGAATTCAGGCGACATGCAGCCAGCCAGAGTTAAACCAGCTGGAATGAAGCATCATGCGCAACGCGACACACACTGGAATTAAACTTCATTTAAATGATGCAAGAGTGAGGGGGGCAGAAAATACCCACTAAATGTATTGAAATCGCCTGCATAAACCTAGAAATTTAGTCTGTTGTTTAGCTATATGCGCAGATGTTTCTGTAGAACAATCATTTTAGTATTGCTTCAGTATCCTATTATCTTAAATAAAAAACGATCATTATTGTAATGTGCAAAACATGTTTAAATTATTTATATAGTGTAAATGATTGCTAATTAGTAGGCTAAATAAAAATGATTGTACTGACTGATATTCACATATTTACCAATCCATTCTGTAATATCAGCTCTACCCATGACACTGTTATTATTATTGTCGCTGTTAATGTATAAACGTAATACTAATAATGCATAATATGTATCTATTATTGCATTGTAATGATTATTTATTGATAACTCCGTCAAAAGGCAGGAAGAGCGATTATCAAAAATATGTTCTGCAATGTTCAACATTTGCCTCACGATAGTGTGAACTGCGTGGGAAATATGTCATAAACATAATGTGAAAATTAATTGATCAAATAAATCTTATCACAATTCTTTATTTGTTTTGACTGGGTGGAGAAATATGAGGCGGACTCGCTTCATTGGACTGACCGGATTAATTTATTTACAAGCAAACGGAAGAGATGGCGCGACGCGACCCGTTAAACAAACAAATCACGTAGAGAGAAGACAAACACGAATATATAAATCATAAATAATATATAAATGTGTCTGCTAGAGACATTGCTCAATGTAAATCAATAAACAGATGTGTCCAGTGTTACACAGCTAACTAACTTCAACTGCGGCTTTAACACACTGCTAAGCTCAAAGCGGACAGACTCTCACCTGCAGCTGCTTCTGAACACATCGGACATCAATAATCAGAAATCTTGACTGGATAAAAGAAGCAAAATAAAGAAATAGTGAAACAACGACGAGTTTCAGCGCTCTTCCTCTGCTCTTCCGATGGTGCCACACTCGTCCGATCCTATTGGCTGTTCTAAGTCATGTGACCGGCAGACTCATCGTCGATCACGTGATGTGATGGCGTCAGCGCTATATAAACAGCTTCCAGTCTGAAACCTAATTTACATCAGTTCTGGATCATATTGCATTGAAGATCTGTGACATTCAGTTTTATGATGAGTGTATTCATAAGCTTATACGAATTGTTACATATAAGAACATCAAATTCCAGTGAGAGTACATTTATTACCTTGTAAATGTGCATAATTGTGATTTTGGTCACAAATTGTGCAAATTTGGTCACAATGCAAAATCTTAATGACCCCGACTTTTTCAGTTTGTAAATCAGAAGGCAATGTTTCTCAAAACATTGTCAAAGAGTTCTTTAATATCATGCCATAACAGTGAAACACAATAAAACATTCCTATATGACAATAATGAAACATTTAAAGGTGAAGTGTGTAGAGTTATTGGTTAGAAACTAATAATAATAATTCTTAATAATACTAATAACTGTAAAATGTCAGAAATGTAAAAACAGCGAATCACTTAAAAATACTTTAATGTCATGCCACTTTAAAGCAAAATTTACAGCTGTTATAATGTTACAACGTTGATATAAAATCATACAAACTGTATTTACCTACAAATCCATCAGAAAACCTCACAATAATATAATAATAATAACATAATATCCATGACACATACATAAATGTCTTTTAACACAGTCACAAAATTCTTATGGACTGTACAGGTTTCACCTGCAAACTATAAAAACTCTGCAACAACAAAAAAAACGTCTTTCTGTTGCTGCTGAGGTTATGATAACACACTCATGTCCTCTTTGGTACCATTAAAAGATGAGAGCTTTATCATCTGAACAGGGTCCTGAGAGCAGAACCACATGATCCAGCCCAATCTCACCAGTGACTGACCGTCCACGCTCAGCCTCAAAGATGATCTGAAGAACAAGACATACAGTCCAAAACATTATAGAGTAACATGTTAATATATAAATGTAATGAAAAGACTGCAGGAAGGTTTCTTACCATCTGTGGCGCTGTTTCTGTCCAGGTGATTGTAATATTCTCTGAATGCCAATCCTGGTTGGGACTTTGCCTCCTCTCCCAAATGGCAAATGGACTGCCGTCCGACTTCACCCGCAAGACGCCCATTTGTTGCCCCCGAATACGGTAATCAAATTTAAGGCAGAAGCTGCTCTGACGCATGTAATCATCCAACAGCAGCTTCATTCTGCCCTGCTCCTTCCTGTTGCCAATAAGGCCATTGAGAGCCAAGTAATAATCCCTTCCTAAAAATACACAAGCGACACGCTGGTGGTGTTAAATAAAGTTTTCGTCGAGAGCTAACAATAAAACCATTAATACAAGAAAGGAAATTTAAATCCTGTTAATTCGCATAAATTCCCATAAAATTCCAACTTGGCATATTTCCAAAATTCCCCACCTTTGCAAATCTAGTTCCACACCACAGGAGAACGAAACATCCCGCAAGACAAACATGCTGGGCGTGATTCTCACAATCATTAAGATAAGCTGTGGACTGATATGAAGTTTTTAAAAAGCCCAGCCCAAGAACATGGTGACTAGCGTTTCTAGCCAACATCAAGGCAACCTGAATTAAAATGTGGACATTTGTGAAAATTAAATACGTACCGTTTTCATGATACTTAATAATCCAGTCGAGATCATCCTCGTTATCCTGGACCCATTCACACGCTCCGTGATCGAAGTTGCAGTCCGTCAGGAATCCTGCTCAGAGAAATACATTATTATAAACACACACTTAAACCATCTTCATGACCAATGACAAAAGCAGGATGAAGCACAACAGGTAAAAGAGATTCTTACTTTCCTTCAGTGGAGCTGCTTGAATCTCCTTTGGATCTTCTGGCCCATATATGGGCCCAAAATCATCTGGAACTGTGAGAGGAAAAACAC
>JAZGTJ010013452.1:0-14952 GCA_036877575.1 Botia almorhae
TCTCTCTCTCTCTCTGTCTCTCTCTCTCTCTCTCTCTCTGTGTCTCTCTCTGTGTGTGTGTCTCTCTCTCTGTCTCTCTCTCTCTCTGTCTCTCTCTCTCTCTCTCTCTCTCTCTGTATTGTAGGGTGGCTTGATGACATTGGTCTTCCGCAGTACAAGACTCAGTTTGATGAGGCCCGTGTGGATGGCCGAATGCTTCATTACATGACAGTGGTGAGGGTTTATCTGTCATTGTATGTTTACTGTAATTAAAGCTTTACATGTTTGGGTTACAATGAAAATGTTTAATCACAGAAATTCATCCAACATGAACAAATGTGTGTACAGTAATCCACTTAGAACTGAATACTGTTGGACCAGCGTAATGTAAATAAGTGTTATCTGGAATGTTACTTCAATGTTACTACAAATTAACTTAGACAAAAAACAATTAAAATTGAAAGAACAAAAGATGAAGTCCCCTGATGAATAAAGCAATTGTATGTTCTACGGCCAGCAAAGGTGCTCTAGCTGGTACTGATGTTTTATATCAATTAAGTGCTTTAGTAATCTTCTCCTGCTTTTCTGCTGGATAGGATGACCTGCTGTCTCTAAAAGTTGGCAGTGTTCTGCATCATCTCAGTATTAAAAGAGCCATCCAGGTGCTGCGTCTTAATAACTACGATCCTAACTGCCTGCGCCGTCGACCTTCAGATGAGGTAAAAAGATAAGGAAGCTCAAATCTGTGCTGTTGTCTTTTATACTGATTCTGCAACCAGTTGTTACATTCGCCATCATTTCAGAACAACATCAGTCCTGCTGAGATCTCTCAGTGGACCAACCACCGTGTGATGGAGTGGCTTCGCTCCGTGGACCTGGCTGAGTACGCGCCCAACCTGAGGGGCAGCGGTGTGCACGGAGGGCTGATGGTAAGAAGAAACTGAATCATGAAAGAAAAGATTTATTTCATTGGTTTGGTCCAAAAAAGTTGTGGGTTCGGATGTCCCCAGAGCTGCAGAGTTCAGCTCACACCTGAAGCAGCTAATCAAGGTCTTTGGGGCTGCCAGAAACATCCAGGCAGGTGCTAAAGTCTGCAGGTCTGTGGATCTCCTGGAACATGTATTGGAGACCTCTGATCTGACCTCTGTTTTGTTCTTCAGGTGCTGGAACCTCGTTTTAATGTGGAGACAATGGCTCTACTGCTAAACATCCCCCCTAATAAAACTCTACTGCGGAGGCACCTGGCCACTCACTTCAACCTGCTGGTGGGTTCTGAGGCCCAGCAGCTCAAGCAGGAGTGTCTGGAGAACCCAGACTACACCTTACTGACGGCCACAGCTAAAGTGAAGGTATGATGCAAAACATCTCGTCATGGAATGTCTTCTGGTGATAATTGTTCATTTTGGTGTCTAAACACTATCATATCATATGTGTTCTGTTGCATTTAGCCCCATAAGCTTGTGTTTGGGGGGTTTGGGAGGAAAAAGAGGCAAGAGGACAATGAGGAGTACGTCTGTCCCATGGATGTGGAGATGCCCAAAGGACGAAGCTTTCAAAAGGGCTGCAGAGGCATGGAGCTCCAGATCTACGACGATGACCTGGACCGACTTGACCAGGTAGATCTATGGAGGCTTTCTGGTGTTATATATCTGGAAGATACCTTGTTAAGCACTGGTAATCAGGAACCAGTTGCATAAACATAACTGCTAAGACAGAAGAACTAGTATGACTAGCATAGCAATTTGTTAGGGCTAATCAGACTGGCTTTTTAGATTCAGATTAGACCGATCAACTTTTTTATGTAACTGACTTAGTTATGACCAGCTTTGAGAAAAAAAATAGTTGACTAACTAGTCTAGAACTAGTCTAAGCATCGGTTCCTTTTGTGGTTTGTTTCGGCGCAGATGGAGGATTCTGAAGGAACCGTGAGGCAGATCGGCGCTTTCTCTGAGGGCATCAACAACTTGACGGTAATAATTGTCTAACTGGTTTGATCTGAACTGGTTGCTGTATGTACAGAGCCTTTAAGACGTAATGGTTTGTCCTGTTTAACCTTCTCAGAGTATGCTGAAGGAGGACGAGTTCTTTAGGGAGATATCATCATATACCAACGCCAGCCTGAGGGACGATGACTCCAGCGTGTGAGGACGCTCGCCTGCTGCTTCTGCTGCTTTAAATGAAAGTGACTGTGCCAACAACCCCCATCACCCCGGTCTCTCTCTCTCTCTCTCTCTCTCTCTCTCTCAAACACATCAGTCACGTCAACTCGGCCAATCAAACCATCTTAAAGTATTTATCACGTTGCGTTGCCATTTTAAACGACAGTGCGTATAAAAGTTGTTCACTCTCAAAGTAGGTAAAAGACTGTTTGCCTTGTTTTTTTATCAGATTGTAATTTGATACGGTTGTTTTGTGGACAGATGTGATATGAGTACTAATAAAAATCTAGCCCTGCTGTAGTTTGATCATCATTAGAGACAAACTCGTTCTTATCGTCGGCCAGCATGAATCCCCCACAGGTTGTTCGTCTCAGTAGTTGTGATGGCAACAGAGCACAATGACACTTTCAGTCAAAATTTAAGAGATATTTTGTTCAAGTTAAACACTGCCGGTAATGACACTAACATTAAGATATATATATCTGGTGTTGACAGGTCAAAGGTCAAGATGCAGTCGCAGGTTTATAATGGCAGTGTTTGTTTTTTATTCAGCCAGTACCCTCCTGATACTTGCATACGCCCAGTAATACTCTGTACAATGTATTTTACATCCAGTTTGTAAAGGTCTGCATTGCATGTTATTTATATACCAGTTGGAAAAATATTAGCAAAATACTGTGCACTATTTTCATGAAAGTTCATTGTGAATTACTTACAGCATAGCAGAGATGTTCTTTATTAAAATTCTGTTATGTAGCATGAATCTTTAATGCGATACTGGCATGTGCACGAAATGGCAAAGCGTCTAAAAAAATATTTTTTGAAATACAGTGCCACTCATAACCATTTCAGAGTTACATGTTTGTACCTTATTGACTTTTACCCATTTTTTAAAGGTGAATAAAATAATGAAACAAAGCTTGGAGGCTCTGTTGTGTCAATATTCCATTTAGTAACATGAGTCGTGGTGAGCGCGGAGAAACAGCGCTATCTGTCGGTCAGTCTGTATAGTTAATTTACAGGTTAAACAGGTTAATTTTAAAGTCCATATTGTTTATCCTTGGTTATAAATGAATCGATTTTTATATACAGCACACTGGCTTTCTAGAAATAAACAGATGAAATGATTCAGCCCTCGGTGACTGTTGTCTGCTGTTGTCCTCCAGGGGGCGCATGGAGACTCAGAAACCGAATCCCTCCACCGGCCTTATTTTAATAAGGCCAAATATAACATTTTGCGGATTAAAATGAACAAAAAGCATTTATTGAGAAGGTTTATGATATATCAGTGTTCAAACGGTCTATTTACCATACCTCGATTTACAACGGTAAGTTTATAATAATGATTTGTACTTTGAGCTGTCGGGTCCAATTTCCCGGGAAATGTCAGTTTGGCTTCATTTCACTTCAACATACGTAATGAAGTTTCATGGTTTAAACAGAGATGGCGGTAAACAGAAGACGTCACGGATTGTAGCTTTACATTCTTTAATGGCAAGTGAATTAACAAATTACTCAAAAATCAAACGGGAGACACGTCGTTGTTAACCAATTACAGACAACTTCCGGGCCACTAATCCCGCCCATTTTAGGACTTTGTGTAATTTCCATTCAATGCAACCCAATTGCTATGTTATCCGCTTATTCTTTTCCAAAGGGATCGAGCCAGTAACAGTTTTGGGGTGTATTCTGGCATGAGCGCATCGCCAGGGGCCAGTTCACAGGGGCGTGCTGAGAATAACTGCGCAAGCCACTCGCTCTTGCTCCTCTGTGCACGGGCAGCGTATCGACACTATGGGCACGGGGTATGTGATTAAAACTACTTTCAAACTGTTTGCATATATACTTTTACTTAAGGTTATCGAGTTTAAAGTAATCTCCGCTTTCTGAAACGCATTATGTATTTAGTAAAAAGCGCATAACTACAGTGCAATCTTTGGCGCATAACTACATTAATTTTTGTTGCATCTTCAACGGACCTTTAGTTAATGTACATACAAATACTTTGAAGCTACACGAAAATGTGATCAGCATTTTGCCAAATTGTTACAGTTGCATGAAGTACTCCGCTGTTTAACATTACATAATGATTGTTAATGGGTATAATTATAATGTTATGTGTATATTATGTATATGTATCATTTTAATTCTGTTTTGTTTTTGTTTTAGATGCATCTTTGTGCTGTTGGCGCTTTTTACTCTCAGTGATGCAGCAAGGTAAAATCAGATTTATATACAAATTCTTTGACTGCACAGAAAACAAACTTTGTTAAATAGACTTTTGTCCACTTTTAGCCAAACTGTCAACCAGGAGCTTTCTGATATTTTCGGTGAGCTTTGGAAGCTGGATGTGAACCGGCTGAAGGCGGGAACTGACTACAAAATCTCCCTACAGGCAACTCTTCCTGTTTAACATTCAACCACAATCTGACTTTTAATGTAAATTCTTTTAATGTAAAACTGCTTGTCTGTGTTTTAGGGCAAAGCTGGTTATATACCTCAGGGAAGTACCAGAGCAGTGGATCATGCTCCATCTCCTCTGTTTTCCCATGTTGATGAGACTAAACTGACGTCCATCACAACATATGCGCGTACGTTTAATCTGCATGTGTTCTATCCATGAATTCAGAACCAAAAGAACAAGTCTGTGACAAACTGTTCTGTGATCAGAGCCTGTTTGCACAAAAGCGTGTTCGTGGTTCTCTGTTGAAACATGCCTTTGTCAGAGACATGCCAAGATCCTTTATGTAACGTAACTGTGTTATGGGAAAAGAGACAGGCAGTTAGTCTTAAAGTTGACTGGTGGAATTCCAATAGCCGTTTCTTGTCGCTCCGCCCCACCTTTTGATTTATGAGGGAAAACCGCTGTTTTCCAGTTACTCAAATGAACAGTGTGTCAGAAGTGACAGACATCTAAAGTGTTCAGTTGAGACCATTATGAATGTGTCACATTACACACTGTGTGGATGAGGCAGAATAGAACAGTATACATGTCGATATGAACGTGTATATTTACATGTGTGTGTTCCTGAAAGTGCTCCAGCTGGCAGAGTGTTGTGTTAGCAACTCATCGGTTCTGGGTTCGATTCCCAGGTAAAACTTATACTGATCAAACGTGTATCTCAAATGCACTGTTGCGTAAATGTAAGTTTGAATGAAAATGTACCTTTGGATAAAAGCATCTGCCAAAGGCATGAATCTGATGAAAATGTTTTTCATGTACAAAAGTGGCTGATCCTCTGATTTTTAAAGAGCGATCTTGTTTGTTTCTCAACAGGCTTCATGAAACTTTTGGATAACTATGAGAGGTCCACTGGTGTGGCAGAGAAAGTTTCAGCCGATGAGGTGACAGAAAATAACTCTTTTCTGGATGCCATCTTGGAAACATCAGTCATGAAGGTAGGAGTTCTTCACTCTGTGATTTCCAGCCGGGTCAGGACGTTATGTAATATTATGTAACGTTTTGCTTTGTATAGGGGATTTACTGAAGCAATGAGGGACAAGGTTTTTTTTTGTTCTTTTTTTTGTGTTGCTAGTGAAACATTGTGGTTGTCTCCTGACACACCCTGTTCTTGGAAGCTGCATATCATGACAACTTGACAAGGATAACAAATACAGATAGAGGAGCAGATGTGTCTTATGATGATTCTGCTGATGATTGACTAGTTCGAAATCTGTTTTCAATCTGTCACAAACTGTGTTTATGTTTGTGTAATACTGTCTTATGTTTTACTCAGCGCGCTCACCGGTACCTGGTTGATAAAAGGAAATCACGTTCAGATCTGAGACAATTTAAGAGTCAATTGTACTACATGTGGTTCCGCCTCTACCATAGAGAACGGAATGGAGGGTAAGAAAGATATACACACACACACACACGTGTAATTCCATTGTTTCTGTATACAGCTGGTAAAAACATTATAAGCCTCATTCACATTCTAATCCTAACAGAAAACGTTCTGCATTACAAAAATGCTCTTTACCATATTTTTATAGCTTTTTTGCAAATGAGGATGTCCACAAAAGATGTTTTTGCTCAGATCGGTTTGCTGACTCTTGTCCCCAATATTTGATTAAATAAACACACACACACACATACCGTGCGCACACAAACAGCCCCTGAGACGCTAATCAATTGTGAACAAACTTCAAAGAGTGTGAATGAAATTCAGAGAGTGATCAGCTCTAATACTGAAGTGTGTGTGTCTCTTAAGGGAGGATTCCAGTGGATTTGAGCATGTGTTTGTTGGGGAAACCAAATTTGGCAGAGAAATCATGGGTCTACACAACTGGGTCCAGCTGTACCTGCAGGAGAAAGAAGATCTCCTTGATTACAAGGGCTATAAGGCCAGAGACACTGACCTGGTACTTACTGCCCGATCAAACATCAGCAAATACATCCACATTGGTGTGACATTAAGCAATGCAGTGTGTGATCTATACGATTCTATAACTTCACTGTTATGTGTACAGGCTGTCTGCTGAATATCTTTATTATTATTAATGAAGATTTATTAATAATAATAATATTGTAATATTTTTTAATTTCATGCAGCCGGATGAGGATGATCATGTCTTGAATGTGCAGTTCAGCTGGCACGGTTTGGTCAAACCTGTGGCCAGCGCTTTCATCGGTGTGAGCCCTGAGTTTGAGATGGCCATCTTCACCATCCTGTTCCTCACGTCCACAGAGAAGAGCACCACAGCTGTGGTCAACCTGGACGAGTACCAGCTGGAGATGGTGGTGCACAGACACGGGCGCTCTATCGGGACCGCCTATCCCAAACTGCTGAGCAGCAACAACAGACACCTGTAGATACTGTGTTACCGTACCACTACCGTACTACACATACTGTACTACGCTGTCAGTAATATTTGAGCTTTGCCACATTTTCTTAGATATTTCTAACAATTTTTACAATCGTTTATGAAAGCGTATTGTACTCTTAAACTAGGAGAGAAGTTTTAGTCTTAGATGCTTTCATTTACTTTATGCTGACTTGCTAATATATCAACAAGCTGTGCTCATTAACAGAACCGCTTTCAAAGCAAACATAATGGGTTTATTTTATGCAAAGGTTACAAAATCTGACATTTTCACAAGAAATGCAGTTCGTAAATTGTAATTTTTATCCTTTTTTAATCTCTGCATGTTTTGTTAAAGATTGTTGTTGGCTACAGAAAACAGAACTTTTGCATTAAAAAGATTTTTTTTAATTCACTTGTGTGTGATTCATTATTTGTGTGGTTTATATTTTGAAATATTTTAATTCAACATGAAGGTTTTAGGTTAAAAATAAACATGAATATGAAAGGAAAAATGTAATTTTAGCTGCTAAGACTGGTCATTTCGTTTAATCCACTTCAGATCATTTACAAATTTATTTATTTATTTAATAATTTATCATTTTTTTATGCTGCCCGTCTCTATCTTCAGTTCAAAATTTGGAAGTCGCTTTGGATAAAAATGCATAAACGTAAGTTATAATACGTTTTATGTATAAAAAGTAAATATTACATAAAAGTTATGTAATTATGAATTTCTAGAGCAGATCCACACAATTGTTATATTTTGTTGAAAATATAATAGAGAAACGTGGACGTCGCTAGGAACCATAGAGAGCGCGCGTTCTGCGCCGCGGTCTGATTTGAATGTGACACCTCACGCTTTCACGTGTAGCGCAAGTTTCCGGTGTGGATGTTTTCTGTGGCGGTGTGAGATGCTTTCTGAACTTCTGTGAGATTCTCCACGTCCACGCTTGACATTTGTCACAACAAAGCGTAAAGATGCTGCAAGAGGAGTTTGGGGACATGAGCCCAGGGCAGCTCGCTGCTCCTGTTGACACTGTGGAGGTGAATAAAAGATGTCATGAGGGCAAATAAACAGTTACTGGGGTAAATGATTTTAATCCCTCTCTCCGCTTCTGTGTTGTAGGAAAAGTGGAAGCTGTTGCCGGCGTTTTTAAAGGTAAAAGCAAATGTTCAGTCAGTATCATCAGAATAAATGAAACATGTATAATCTGTCAAATCTATATCTATCTGTAAATCTATATATAATATCTATATAACATACAATCCATGTATATTATATAAAAGATATATTATATCGATATATTCTATATATGTACAGTATATATATATATATATATATATATACGTTAAACAGTTTCCTGCAGCGTGACGTGCATTATTTGTTTAAATAAGTGGTTTAAAACTATTCAAAACATATTTTCATCAGGTTTTTATGATCTCACATTAATTGAGAGACGTCATGGAGTATTTATTACACAGCAGGACTGTTTACGTGCACTGCAAAGAGTCAAACATCTGTTGTCTTAATAATTTGATTCGTAGTTCATTTACACTATAATGTCATTCATTTTCTTTTTCAGATTAAAGGTTTAGTAAAGCAGCACATTGATTCCTTTAACTACTTCATCAATGTGGAGGTTTGTACGTTTTTCAGAGCACAGTTTTATTTTACTTGTGTTGTTTTTGTGCCCAGCGGCTGAGTTTAATATACATTTGTAGCGTAACATGAACGTTTGCGTATATCTCCAGATAAAAAAGATCATGAAGGCAAATGAGAAGATTACAAGCGACGCCGACCCGATGTGGTATCTGAAGTGAGGGTGCTTTTCAAACACATCTATATAAATAGATACATCTGCATTGTTTAACGCTGTTATACATCGTTCATCTGTAGATACCTCAACATTTATGTTGGCATGCCTGATGTTGAAGAAAGCTTCAATGTGACTCGGCCAGTGTCCCCACATGAGGTAATGTCTGCTATTTAATTTATTTAAACAAGACTTTTATTTTGTAAGTTTTGTTAATGCTGATGTATTTTGGGCACTAGTGTCGTCTGAGGGACATGACGTATTCGGCTCCTATCACAGTGGATATAGAGTACACCAGAGGCAGCCAGAGAATCATTCGGAACGCACTCCCCATCGGAAGGTATTCACACCAGAGTTAAAGTGTTGCTTAGAGGCAGTGTTGGCGATCTTTATCAGAAACATTTTTTTATGAACAAATATTGCAATCACGATTATTTAACATGATTACTGACTGACTTTATAAAACAGCATGCATGGAATTTAAAAAATGAATAAGCAAAAATGATTTAACACGATTACTCACTGACCTCAAAAACAACACATGTTTATTGAATACAAAAGCAAACAAATATAAAGTCTTTTAAAACATGGAGTTAACTGAAAAACAAATCAAATAAATGTAAAAAAAATAGATTTATAAACAGACGAAATGAGAGACTTGTGAAATGGAATTTGGTACAATAATCGTTTTACCTCGATTATTTTGTTTTTGTAATTCTTGGAAGCCATAACTGAAATTGAAAATTGATTATGATTCATTGCACAGCACTAGTGTAGGACCATAAAAGTGTTAATCCAATTTAATTAATCCAATCTAATTATTTTTTTTCAAAGCTAGCTTGCTATCGCTAGTCTCTCTGAAAGGCCTTCCTCTCTTTTTAACCTCATAATGTGTTTCCTTCACTCTAGAAACTAAAAACACACCCGTCCTCATTTATTTCTTTAGAATGCCAATCATGCTGAAAAGCTCCAACTGCGTATTGACAGGAAAGACCCCGATGGAGTTCTCCAAGCTGAATGAATGTCCTCTGGATCCAGGTACATGATCAGATACCTTCTCAAAGTGTCTCAGTGACATTTGATTGTTCATCTGCTGTAGTCTCAAGCAGATAATCTCATCTAAAGTTCATGCGAGTGGAAACCGGCCGCAGAATGGAAATCTGTTTCTGGGTTTGTCTGTGGGCAGGTGGATATTTCATTGTGAAAGGTCAAGAGAAGGTCATTCTGATCCAGGAACAGTTGTCCAAGAATCGCATCATTGTGGAGCAAGATCGTAAGGGAGCTGTGGGCGCCTCAGTCACCAGGTGCTGGAATCTGTTCTGTTCTAATTGCAATAATTATCATAAATTACATTTTAGGAAACCATAGCACCAAGTGCTTTACAACCAATGGAAAGGTAAAATGATTAAGATATTAATCATACAAAGTTATTGTTAAAGGCAGAGTAAGAGATTTTTTCAGAAACATTTCTTATGCTGGTTGAAAGTCTGTTTATATCCTAATAGCATATATAGCCTATATAATTTATATCCTAATAATTACTAAGTGATAGAAATATATTTCCTTAAATATACATCTTTTACGGAAGGTGCAGGGTTATAAAATATTCGTCCAATCATTGTATTCGGTCCGAATGTAATGATAGGATATCCTGCTTGCCTGTCAAACTATTTATGTGTTGGAGGAGGTGTGGCTCTGAAGGGAGGGCGGGATCTTATGCTTTCAAAACTAGTTTGCTGTTGCTGCCCTCTCTGAAATTGCCTGCCGTACCTTTAAACTGGTTTTGTCCTGATGTGTTTGCTTGTTTTGTCTGTGGTTATAGCTCTACCCATGAGAAGAAGAGCAGAACTAACATGATTGTAAAACAGGGCCGCTTTTACCTGAAGCACAACACTCTTTCTGAAGACGCACCTATCGCCATAATCTTTAAGGTGAGAATTTGGATAACAGCGTTGCAGCTCAGTGAAATTTGCACGCAGCATGTTCAGTGTGAGGCTGCAGTCTGTGTTTAACCAGCAGATGGCGCACAGTCACAAAGAAAAAGCTTATGCTAACAGCACACCTTTACTAGAATTTTCACTGTTCTCACAGCTGACTATAATCAAGTTCGGTTCAAGTAAAACGATTAAGAACGGGAAATTTTGGTAATTCATGTTCCATTTTATACAAAGTCATTCTAAAACACCTACCAGTATTTGTAATGTTTTAGCTCGCAGCTAAACGTTTTAAAGTGTTTCAGGATTTCCTGTCTGTGGTGTCAGCCGACAGTGAAACAGATATTTAATTAGCACTCAGATCAGAGAACCTCATACTGTGGCGGATGTTACCCATAACTCCCCTGGTCCCGGCACATATGGCTCTGATTGGCTGGGGACGAGGCAGAGGGTAAATTGGCTGTTAAAGTTGTTTGCTTTGCTCTCGTTCATCCAGAGAACATTCCTCCAGGGTTTACTTGCAACACGGCAGCCGTGCCAAATGTCGGAGACCTTTAAGCATCATGATCCGCCCAGCTCTGTTCCCACCGTCTCGTATTAGCATAAATAAATGTCATAGAGGCCTATTGCTTCATACTCGCCTCTGCGACACAGCAGAGCCCTATACACAGAAACTCTCTTTGTGACTCATTTTGCCACGTCTAAAAAGTTTATTGTGCACAGAAAGTGTGTATTATGTCAATTTAAGAATCTACCTCACATACAGAAAGATTGTTAAATGTAATGGTATTTTTTATTGCTTAAGTACTTGACTCGGTGCTGGGCTCTGTGTTTTGCGTCAGGCGATGGGAGTGGAGAGCGATCAGGAGATTGTTCAGATGATCGGCACAGAGGAACACGTCATGGCTGCTTTCGCTCCCAGTTTGGAGGAGTGTCAGAAGGCCCAAATATTCACCCAAACTCAGGTACCCCCACCCTTAAAAAAACTCCTGTCTTCATTTAACTGATGTGTTTGTTTGATTACTGTGTGCTGCCTGTCTCCATTACATGAAGACAATAATGTTAACCTGTAAATGTTAATATAACATTATCGTCTTTATTTGTTAACGATTGCTGTTTAAAATCATATAAACTTTGGCTGTCCACGCATCACACTTGACTCTGTTTTTGAGTGTTATTATTGGTTTACTAAATCGGAGATGTATTATTCATGGAAGGACTCAACAATGGGTCAAGCAAGAACCAAACCTGCCTCCTAGCAACCTGTCAGAGCAGAGCTGAATGTCTGTTTACGTGGTTGTGACATTGTGTGAGGCTCATTAAAGATCTGCTAATGAGTCCACGTGTGTGCACCAATTGACCAGAGCAGACCTCAATTAGTACAGATGTGTTATTGGCGATGAGGTTTAGCCGGGTGAAACATGACTTGCTACTAATGACCACTAGGGGAATCGTGCTAATTGCTTTTAACCAGCATTTATCAGGCAATCTGGAACCTGTGGTTGACCAGGAAAATTATGTATTACACAGATTGCTTCCATGACCTCATATTTATTGAGGAAAAAACATGGAATCTTATACTGTAAAATTCATTTATTTAATCACGGTACAACTTAAAATAAAGCGGTTCAGAGATAAATTAAAAACAGTGACAGCTTCATAGTAACAAACAGGAAAATACTGAATAATGATGCAAAGTTTTCATCTAAAATGTTGTTAATAAAACATGATCAAAATATTTAGAGTAGACGTAAAAATTTTATTTTATAAAAAAAATTTATATGGAAAAATTAAATTTCAGTTGGTTCGTATTATAAATTATAAGTGTAGCATTTATATATATTTGTAAATTTGTAACGTTAATTTGGTTTATATTATAAATTACTCTAATCTCATTGTTTTGTATGTCTGAACAGCAGTTCATGATAAAATAAAAACGAGTATGTTTTACCGTTGAATAATATTGTGTTAGAGCACATTCTGCGAGTGTAATGATTGTTAATTGCTATTATTTTCAAGTATTATTAAGTTGAAAACATCTGAAAGACATTTTACATCATCTTTAAAGTTGTGGTTATCAGTGGAACATCATACTGTGGCTCCAAGTGGGTGGTCCAATGGAAAAGCCTGTGACCTTTGACCTCTTTAGTAGAACAAGTAGCTGACTCAGGTGTGTGTGTGTCTGAGGAGAATGGAGGGCTCTCATTCCCTGAAGCCTCTTTAGAAAGTCAGTGAACCCTGCGTCAGCCTGGTCACTCCAGATTAAATGTTTCAGTTTGACGCTTTTATTCCTATTAATTGAGGTCCTGGAAAACATTTTCCTTATTTCCATTTTGTGATTTAAAATGCACAATCCTGCCGCTAACCGCAAGCACGGGTTCTTCAGCGTCATCGTAATTGTTCGTGTGTATGTGTGTTTTTCTTTCTCCTTTCAGGCCCTGAAATACATAGGGAATAAAGTGAGGAGGCAGCGCATGTGGGGCGGCCCCAAGAAAACCAAGATGGAGGAGGCCAGAGAGCTGCTGGCTTCTACAATCCTCACCCACGTACCTGTATGTCAGTCTCATTGAACCCAGAGAACTGTCAGGTCTCCTCACACCTGCTGTCTGCTCTTAAATCTTTTCTTGATGTTTCTGTATGTCTCCGACGGTTTGTTGGTTCTGTTCTCTCAGGTGAAGGAGTTTAACTTCAGAGCAAAGTGTATTTACCTGGCAGTGATGGTGCGCAGAGTGATTCTCGCTCAAGGAGACAATAAGGTGGATGATCGTGATTACTATGGAAACAAGCGTCTGGAGTTGGCTGGCCAGGTATCTGGATTTTTAATGGCTTGTGATGGGATTCATAAATTTTGTAGATAATAGGGCTGCACAATATATTAAGATATTGCAAGTGTGCATATCACAATACACATATCGGTTTGCAATAACTAAATGATTTTAATGCTTCAAAAGGTTATGTGAAGCGAACGTTTCGGGACGATAATATAATTGTTCAGTTTAAATATTTTAATATTATGTCAAATTAATTTAACAAAATGAAAACCTCTCGTCATTCCTTATTTAGCAAGCTGTCGCCTGCTGCAATCACTGCAACATTGTGCAGCCCTGTTAGCTAGTTAATCTGAGTAATAATGAGGATTGTTAGCTTTCACAAATGCATGTTCAGCAACATTATGCCTGAATCGCTAATATTTGTTTATCCGGTATCTGTCAGTTACCCAATTCGGTTGCATGTCTATGTACTGCTTAGAAAGCCATTGTAAGTATACAGCACTGCAGGCCTGGCAGGCTGCTGAGACAATACACCTGCTACTCAGTTTTGTGTGTAGTTTTAATATTAATTCAGTGTGTGTTTTGTGGTGGCTGTTGACTCGAGCGTCATCGAGCGTGTATCGATGAATACAAGCATCATTAAATATTCACTTCAGAGAAACTTTCCAATCCATCCATCAGTCTCCTCCATCCGTCTATGTCTACCTTTCTCTCTTTTCACACGCCCTCTAATTCTATTAAGAGTGACTGACAGGCCCTGGAAGCTCTGGGCGTTAATTATCATAACGCTGGTCTTTATTTATCTGTTTTTATTCAGGAGCTGAAATAAAGAGTAGGGCGTATAATACACGTTCAGTATCTCCTGGGATTGTCGGTACCATACGCCCTGTTTTGTATCGTATTCGGCACACATTCGCTGTCTTGTGTGTGTTATTTTATAACTTCCATTACGACCTCCTGTCTGACACAACTGATTGCTCTTTCTCATCCGACACACTGTTGGTCTCTTATGAAACAGATCAGAAGGCAACAGCAGCCGACACAGGCTTGGCCAGCACCCAATCCTTCACCTACCCTTTGTCTCTACCCTGCTTGTCATTATAATACCTTCATTATTTTCTCAGTGCTTTGTTTGGGTTGTGTCACCATGCTTCTGCCGTCCTCTCCGTTCTTAACCGCCCGCTTTTGTTGCGGGTGAGATTTGCCGCGACGACGCCCAAATACGCCCCAGCCAAACGCAGGGATTTCTTCCCTTTATTATAATTTAGCCCGGCTATGACAAAAGAATAGCTGCCTTTACTGGAGCGATTGAGCTAATCCACCAGCCGACTGTGATAATGTAATTACTGCTGTCTTGAGTTCTTTAATTTCCCCCCACCAGCATTCATGTGGGCCGTGTCTCTGTGTGTGTGTGTCTCTGTGTGTGTGTGTGTCTCTGTGTGTGTGTGTGTCTCTGTGTGTGTCTCTGTGTGTGTCTCTGTGTGTG
>JAZGTJ010013453.1:0-14952 GCA_036877575.1 Botia almorhae
GGTTCGTCTTAGCTCGTGGTGACCTTCAGTTGTTCCTAAGAAAAAGCCCATCAGTGTCAGAACTACAAAGAAAAAGAACAGCACAGATCTGTTGTGGGCTGAGTTCTGGGACCTGCACGAGTTGAATTAAAATTAAAGTGTGAGATGAGTCATGCCAGAAGATGTATATATATATATATATATATATATATATTTGTGTGTGTGTGTGTGTGTGTGGTTGGGGGAGGTGTGGGGGGCAGATCTTCACCACAGGGAATGCAGAGGGGCAGATTAAGAGATTTTCTCCTCTCTCCTACTTTCTAGAATGAGACAATCTTCCCATCTAGACTTGTGTGAATTTCTTAATTATCTTTCTCAGTGTAAATCCATCTGAATCTGAAGTCTCTGGTGGGATCTAAGCCCAGAATCCTCTCTTTCATGTCGGTGAAAATCTCTAATTTCATTATGTTTCACTCGACGGATGGGGCACCAACTCAGCATTCTGCATCAAGGGTAAATATTCAAATGGAAAGTTGGCCTGCTAAGCAGACAAGAACTCAAATTAACTAGTCTAAATGTTGAAGGTTCCCGCTGAAACTGCATCTTATACGACAACAGACTTCCACAGTTCCACAGTCTTCGTTCACACGACACACAAGTACGGTTTGGTGTTTATATCTTTAAAACTGTCTGTCTGCACTGTCATTTAAATGTCATATCCCAAATAATGTTAAAATGTCTTGAAATCAGATTTGGCCATTCACACTGAGACACATTTGTGAAAAAAAGGTTTGATGCGGTTTGGATCAGGTTTGTAAACATCAATGTTTTTCAGATTACATCAGTGCTCTTCAGACTACAAAAACACCAAACAGATTTGACTCAGATAGACCAAAAATATGATTTTTGCTGCCTGGCTGAACAATGTTCTATCCTTCAGTAAGTTCTACAGTATGTTTCTTGGACACTGTATTAACGCTTGGGTATAAGAACGTTATTTGAACATTTTTAATTCTGTAAAGTTTTTTAAAATCACAAACTACTTAACAATAAATAACCAAACAAACAAATACTTGTTTTATATAACAATAAAATAATAATAAATACATTATTTAAATTATTTAATAAAACAAATAATAATAAAATCTCTTCAGGTCTATCTTCTGTGTTTCTCCTGTGTTACTGCTAATATTGTTGTTTTCCATACAAATTGCTTGGTATTTTTCTTATATTGCTTTGTAAGTCGCTTTGTGATTAAATGTCTACTAAAAGATTAAACTTTAAGTCTAAGAAGGGAAAACATACTAGTTACACTGTAACTAGCCCTAATAGAGCATACAAGCAATATGGCGGTTTGTGAAAAATGAGGTTTGCAGACTATAGCTTTGTGACAGTGGTGAAAGACTTTGATACGCTGGCTCAAAGCTTCAATCCTGTAAGTCTGCAGAGTCTTACAGCATGTGCCCAGAAGAGCTTGTTTAACACGGCTAGATAAATATATCTCGAGAAGCCAGTACCACAAGCCAGACAATGCGTCACATAGATCTGTCCACATCCATGCAGGCTGCAGTGCGTTAGCAACACAAAGGTTGTGGGTTCGATCCCCAGGGAACACGCATAATGATTAACTGTATAACTTGAATGCAATGTAAGCAGAGTTCAAAATGACAGTTTACTGGTTGGTCACACAGAATGTGTTCTTGCATTCTGTCTGAGCTGCTTTATCATTATTAGTGTGTGTATGTATTAGACTAACTGCTACTTTGTTTTTTATTTAGTTTTTGTCAAGTCTGTGTTATTTTAAAAACAACTCAGCTTGAAAATTTTTGTGTTCTGTTCTTTTCCGGTTCACTACGCCTAGCTGTTTTTGCAAGAACCTGGCCTGTGTTAACAAACGCTTAAGAGATTGTATGACAATTTATTTTATAATCAACTTGTTAAGCATTTCTGCAAACGTAAGAGACGAAGATTAACCATTTCCACTACCTCATTATTTTTAATGCGACAAAATTAAATATTAGATTTTAATTTACGCTCTCAATTAACAATACATTAATCAACTTGGTTTTTTTTTGCACCTACAGATTTAAATACAGTCTAACTGCACCAAGCTGTTGGACATTAAAGTGTGAAAACAGGATTTTGCAAACTAAATCATATGCTTGTAGATTTCACTGGCAAGCTGTTCACAACACAGAACAACACAGAAATGGGTTTTGCGATGCTATGCCAACAGCAATGTAGTGTAGGAAAAATGAGAGGTGATCTATACGAACTCAATCTAAAAACACAGTATGATTCATAAGTACTGCATTTAACCTTAAGAAAGCACAGTAGCACAAACACGCTTCTGTGCTTTGAATGATAAAGATGATGTATTGCGTTATATCAAAACACATACACAGACTCATATGGAGGCCCATAAAAAACACAAGTAATATTCTTGTTCCTTATAGGCAGAAAAGGGCATCATGGGAAGGGAAGTTGGTGTCATGGCGATAGCCGCCTGCAGCACTCTGAACTTCCACACATTTGAGATTAACTCAAGGCACGATAAAAATCCCTCGGAGGATTTTACTTAAAATACAACAAGCACTGGTGTCATGTGACACTCAATTTGTAATTGATGTACTTCCTCTTCTGTTCTCTCTCTATCAAGACATGAAATGTAATTACGTAATTTAAACAACAACACACTGGTGTTTCTCGGACTATTCCATTAGAAAAACTAGAGTATGAAACTAGATATGTGACGTGTACAGAAAAACAGAATTGAAGCGAATGTCACACCTAAACAAGCTGTAATTTTGCCAATATTACAAAGAGATGTGAAAATAACATTTATGTTTCTGTATCAAATGTTCATGACTAACCATACGGTGGCCACTAAAAGTATATTAATAAGATAGATGTCATAACCCCCCCTTAATACAATGCATTGGTTCTCCCAAAATTTCTAATCATAGTCGTCATTTACTCAACTAAACACAAGGGGGGAAATTTGAAATGATATTGACACTGCTTTTTTTACAAACTTTTTGAACATAACTTTTTCAAAAAGAGAAAAGGTTTGTAATGGCTTTATTTTTGCCTTTGACATCATAAACCAACATAGTCGAAGTAAATTCCAAAACCGAAGCTGGCATCATTTGTTGGCTGACACCACCGGTTTGATATTTTGTTCTCTAATGCAAAACAATTCATACACTTTAAGTGGGTCTCTGAGTGTCCAAACACTTCACTAAACAATGAGCTAAACGTTGTCTATTACAACTAATAAGTGCCCAACACAAACATCACTTTAACACATTATTTAAGAGCTCTGTTACAGAAATAAAGAAAGCCATATTTAACGCCCATCTTAGTCTAGAATGATTTCTTTCACAAAAGTGGATGTCTAACCATGTCACATTCCTCATTTCCTCTCTCCATTACACAAGTAAAGCTTTGCCCGTAATCTCTTTTATATTTGTACTTGTGAACTCATCTACATCACCATTATCTTTGACTTATAGCCATTTCCCTCATGCGGTTTTCAGGCTGTGTGTTTTCGTTTGTGTAGGAGAGAGAAAGACGTACAGACTGGGAACTCCGTACATAGGTATTTATACCTATATAATGACAAAGCTCATGTAGTTAAGTCAACTGTCATCAAGTTAATCTTTGAAGTAAGAAACCTTTCTCTTAGAGCAAGTGGGTTTTCTGTCATATTCCTTTTCCAGAAAAGCGTTTGAGCATGGAGCTTTATTTAAATATTTGTCAGTGTTTTTAAAGCCAACGAAACGAATGACTTTAAGACTCAATAAAAGTAATCCTTGTATACAGGTTATCTATTAAATGAATTAAATATGTAGAATGCTCATAATTTCACAAACTGCTTACGATAGTTTCTAGAAATAAGGTACAGAATCAACCTGATTGCACCAAATTTTGGCGACAGGAGCTATAAACTTGCCTATAAACTGTCTTCTAAAACTGGATCTTGATTTCTGGATTGTAAACAACTGCCCCCAGTGGTCAACAAATGGAACTGTTGTTTAACGCATGGCAACCTTCGCATGACAACCTTTGCATGACTCACTACAGAAGCAAAAGACATAAGCAACATTTTCGGATTAAACATTTTCACAAGCAATTATATTACCATAGTCTTAACTCTATTGGTTATTCTACCATGATCAAAAACTAATTTCTTTAAAATTGTAAAAAAGTCTTTAATTGTCGCTACTTTACAAATGTAAAGCCAACGCACCAATTTTTTCAAAAGATCATGTTGCACAAATATATCACAAATACATTTATTTCTTTTTGTCAGTTTGAGGAGAACAAAAACTAAAATTGCTTACTGACCTGATTTGATGTTAGGTGTCCAACTGAGCACAAACACACACGTACCTGTACACACACATGTATACACCCACATGTTTACTTATCTGTCTAAATAGGGACTCTGTAGATTCCAAGATTATTGTTTTCATACCTAGCTAAAAACAATTTAACCTAACCCACTCACAGAAAACTTTCTGCATTTTTACAATGAAAAAAACTTTATCTACTGTATTTTTATTGTGTTTGTTTAAATGAATATGTCCCCAACTGGAGGTTTTGCTAAGATGGGTACAAATTTGTCCACAATATATGGTTAAGTAAACACACACACACACACACACACACTTAGCATGTACTGAGTGGGCTGATCGTCTGCTGTATTGGTCATGTCTGTTTTATCTAGGGTGGGGAGAATGCAAACAACCACTGTCAAATCAAAGTATGGAGCTCTGCTTCACAGATGTTCATTGCCTCAGACATGAGTCCATAAAATGTGCTTTTTAATTAAAATAAAATGTGCTTATTAATTAAAATACTTCTGTGTGCGAAGTGTTTAAGACTAAATGATTAAAAAGCACAGCATATGGCATAGTAATTGAGATACGTGGACTCTCTCCACTGCCCGACTATCAGGTGAAATGGGAATAATTTCAGAGCCAGATGTCCACTGGTACGGTCTAAACCATTAAATTTCCAAACTTCTGCATGTTTCTGTTCTGCTTGGTGTTCAGACTGATTCTTCTTATTTAATCTGCTGAACACCTGGATATGTTTACTTATATGTGTAAAACTTTACTTTTAAAGAAAGGAAAATTGTAGACATACAAACCTACATGCCAAAGTTAAAATGCAGTCTATGGAGTGCTTGTGCCTGTGTCCGCCCTCATGTGCATAATATATTCAAATATACTGTAAGGCGATATCAGTTTAATGTCTCATACAGTATGCATACAAAATCTTGGCCTGAAGTTGTGACAGTTGTGTCACATACTTGTACATATATGCAACATATATTTCAAAATACAACAGAATTGTCTAATTTCATAAAACATAACGTATATAGGACACCTATATTTTTTTCCTAAATATTATAAAGTCAACTGTAATTTGATATGAAAATGCTTTATACAGAACATAAATATCTCCAAAAGAAGTACACCAAACGAATGGGTGAAAAATGCCAGTTAAATGTCAGTTAAATGGTGTACATGTGTCAAACTCTATAAATATGTTCTTTATAAACATGCATTCACAACAAACTGATTGTAGATAAACATTCAGTTCCAATATCCAGCGCGCTTGTTGTTCTCTCTGTTGTAAAATTTCCCCTTATGGGGAAACAGAAATCACAAACTGATTCGAAAATGCTAATGAATTTAATAGATTCTTAATGCGGCAATCCTTAACTTTAGCCTCTCTACTGCCATCTCTGCTTGAAACATATTGCAGGTTACTTTATATACTATTCATTACAAATGTTGAAGTAAAATGAAGCCAAACTGGCATTTTCCAGGACATTACACCTGACAGTTTAAATTGTAAATCATTATTACAAACATACAGGAATCTGGGGAAGGTAAGGAGATTGTGTTGAGCGCAATCTCCTGTCATGTACTTGCTCAATAACTGATTTTTGTTCATATTTAAACCACAAAAGCTACGGATTACAGCTTTAAAGCAACAACGAATCATTCATTGCTAAGAAGCATGTCTTTTTGAATTACTTTATATTCTTTATTACTTTATATAATCTATGCTTTCACAATTTTTATTAAAGGTGGAATATCAAAAATCAGTTGGTCAGAAGAAACGTTGGTTAAGACTCTCATCTTTCTTTCAGGTTGTCATTTTTGGAAACATCTGTCTTCATTCCAGATGTCATGAGATGTACAGTGCTGTCTGGACACAATCCAATGAGATTGCGGCTTTAAACAGAGTGAAATATGAATGGTTGTCCTGGACTCACACTAAAAAGTGTGAGTGTCAGTTAAATGTGACAGCTCCTATTGAAGGGATCAAAATGACTTGATAGGTCAGATTGTTCTCTTTGTTTTCTATGTAATATTTGTTCTGTACTCAGTTCATTAGTTAAGTATTTTAATATTATGCAAATATTTGTTTGCTGTTAATATGTAGAAAGGCTATCTCTGCTTCATCCTAGTCAGCCACTGAAAAGGCACGAGGCATTTTGTTAAAAGCTTAGTTTCTGTTTCTACACCAGTGCACTGGATAGCCCTGGCCAATGAAATTTGGAACAATTTCATTGTTCCAAAATCCCACTCCACATAATTCTATATTACAGGAAAGTATCTTGTCTTTATATCACATCTCACAGTAGTTTACAAAATATAAACACAACCATTCTTGTGACTGTGTCTTGTATACTACTGCTAGATGTGACATCACACACGGTGGGTTTTCATATTTTATGACATTCCATAGACGTAATGGTTTTCATACTGTACAAACTGTATATTCTGTTCCCTTGTTCCTGGAGGGCCAGTGTCCTGCAGAGTTTAGCTCCAACCCTAATCAAACATACCTGAACCAGCAAATCAAGATTACTAGAAGGCTACAGGCAGGTGAGTTTGAACAGGTTTGGAGCTAAACTCTGCAGGACACTCGCCCTCCAGGAACAAGGTTCCTCACCTCTGCCCCACACTAACCTTACACCTAGCTGAGTTATAAGCTTGTTTCCTCATCGGGAACTAAAAAAAATGTCCTCACAAGCACAGAATTTACAATACTCATGGGGAAGTTTGATCCACATAATGTATACAAGATACACACAAACACACTGTATAGGGCTCTAAAATAAGCTTTTAAGATTTTAAGTTTGTGTGAGTGACAATGAAAACTTTAGAAGAACACACATCTAATATATTGTATTTTTGCACTTGTGTCCTCTTGCACACATCTATCTCTCTCTATAAATTCTGTTATTCTGCATGCACTGTGTCTGATGTCAGCTGTAGACCTTTGCTCAGATCACAGGAGTGGTAATAGTCATTAAGTCATTAAATGCACTTAAACAAGTATGAAAAATGTCTTTGTTTCAAGGTGTTTACAGTTCTGTTGCTAACTTAACCGAAAGAGATTAAATTGTGTGTACTTCAATTAATTAGATTTATTCAACAAAACATTGTTTTATTTACCATTTAATATAATTTATAATTACTGCTTACATTTCCTTTCAAAAATAGTTAAAGCCAGTAGATAGTTCTATGTACTGTCTATTCTACAGTATGTGTTCTCTTATTGTTATTTACTGAAAGCTTCCAGCATAATTTATGGTGTTACACGAATCATGTGGTTTTATCGCTATGACTTTTGTGAGTGTGCACTATGAAAAAGTGATAACATGCAGTTATTAACACAGAAACATTTTTACAGTGTATTTAAATACCAAATACAATACAGTTACTAAATACAGTAATAATGTGCAATCTCAAAGAATGAGAAAAGTTTTTAAAATGGCACATACTGAATAAACAGAGGTATGAAAATTTAACATTCTCTAAGAATAACAGACACAAACTGAACTCGCAGGGGGTTAAAACTTGTTCAGTTTCTTCTTTACAAATTTCCAAAGTCCCCTCCAATGGCCGAGGCTGAAACTTTGGTTCAGATGAAGACTTTTTCCCTATGTTGGAATAACACAAAACAGATTCACTCTGTCTCACACAAAACTATTATAGACAAAAACTTGGAATGGAGCACATGAACTTTACGTTTTGGGTCAATTTCGGATAACAAGTCATTGTGACTGTTAGAGACTTACACTAGACCTAGACTTTCTCTTTGTTGTCTTTGTGGAGGTTGACAGTAAAAACAATTACCTGCTATTGTTTCATCACATGGCGACAGCACACTGGGACTGGTAAACTTTTGGATCCAGCGTGCCAGTTTCCTGCAAGATCAAATTGAATGTATACGTAGAAAACAGAATTCCTCTTTTATCACTTTATTTTCTCTTGTTCTCATTCACACTCTATGTACACATTACACCCCATTCCAGAACAGCAGTGTTAGTCGACAACTCCTGAATTATTACTATAGGTCATTCTATAACCGTCTTGTCTCCAGGCTGTTTTGTTTGTGTATTTTCAGGCTGTTTGTGTCTCTGTGCCTAGCAACAGCGAAACTAAGGAGAGTGTTCAAATGCTGTTACACCTATACAAATACACAGCACAAAACTTTGCCCCATGGCACCATGAGTTTTATAGTCTAACAAAGCTTAACCCCTGCTCATGGCGCTCAGGTCACACAAGTGCAGGGAGTAAATAAATAATAAAGCAATAATAACTTACTGATAGTATTGGGAAGTCAAAGTCATTTTAGTATACCAGTTCAATAGTTCACATATATACACACATCATTGAGTAAATATATGGTTTACCAATCAAAAATTTAAACACCTGCATTTTATGCAGTTAAATATGTAGTTACATGCTGATGTTTGTGCTTATTGTAAAATAAAGTTTAATTAAATGTGACCAATCTACTTTAGTTGTTTTTGTGTCAGATAAATGCACACTTTTAAAGAATGCTTTATGCCCTCTTACATAGCTTCAGTGTAATTAGCTACATTAGCCTAAAGGTTAGCTTTATTGTAACATACAATGTTGATAACTAATGCTTAAAAGGGCAGCTTGACTTTAACGTAAGTATTTTAAATGATTAGATGCTTGTGAAGTAGCATTCTAACGCTCCAGCAATGCACTACAGCCTTTATTTTGTAGATAAATGCTAATCTCTTCCGTCCTCACCGACCTGTGTCTTCCATAAACTAAAACGCTTGAAACAGAAATCACAATTCCATTTCCTTTCCCTTAAAGTTCATCCTGTCACTATTCATCAGAAATCAAAGATTTCGCCCGGAAATTAACCTGCTTACATTACAGCATAATTGGCTGGTGAGTGCTTCCTGTCAGGACCTGACATAACGTTGACAGCTACATAACTGTTTTATGAGTAATAGGTTGAATAAGAAAGATGTCCTGACTTGGGGATAGGAGAGAGAGAGAGAGAGAGAGAGAGGCTAATGAACAAAGCAACATTGACTTTGAAAGCTCTGCATAGTCATCCAATCAGCATGCAGGGCGAGTGGAAGTGAGAACAGGAAATCTGTATGAAATAAATTGAATGACCTTTATACCAACTCCATCTAATATAGCAACTCTGTCTGCCGCTTCCACCGTCCTGCTCTGTAAACCAAAATGGTATCGACTTCTGTGGGAAGAGAAATAATAACAGTCCGCAGGGTTGCTCATGATCGCGGCGAGCTAATTTACCTCAGAAGGACACCGGGCTTCGAAAATCAATATCTTATGTCAACCACAGAAATAATAAGCAATTTAAAGAAATTCCTGCGTTACTATGGCAAGTCTTAGGGGTCGTAAACCCGGTCAGCTCTGATGGAAAGCGAAAGCCTGCGCTCGTGAATCTAAAGGAAGTCAGAAAGTCGCTAAGGGATGTGTCTATTTTGTTTATAAAGAAAGGCATGGAGGTTTTAAGAGAGAAAGTGATTCCACAAGCAGGGGAGGTGAATCTCATGTGAATCTCAAGTGAATGAGTGAATCAGCACAGCGATTCACCACACACTTTCACATCCTTCATCCTCATGACACAATTATCCCGAGCTTATCTTCCAGTCGAGCAAGACTTTCAACATCTCTCTCTCTCTCCCCCCCTTTCTCTATTTCTATGTCTCTCTCTCACTCACTGTACAATCAAAGGCTTGTTTGTCTCTCTGGAAAATCTCCTAAAAGTAGACAGCCAGGGATGCATTTTAAACTGCAGAGTTCACAATTATACACTTCCAGGCTTTCAAGGGTAAATCAACAACGCTGCGCAATCATGATTTTTATTTCATTTTTTTTTATTACGCTATGAGAGTAAAAGCTGGAGAATGCCTATGCTGGGGATGCAAAACCCTTTGGGCTGAAAACATCTCTTGTTCCACACGAAGAATCTAGGGGCGAAATCATAAAAACACCTGCATTCACCACTGTGCCGTGAATAATTGCATGAATATGCGCCAAATCAATAAATATTCATGTAAATCTAAAATTAATCACTTTTTAGATTGGATAATGTTAGCATTCATTGTCTGTTTCAATGAATGTTTGTTAATGTGTGCTATTACGACCAGGGAAAGTTAAGATGAATTCATTAAAAAAATAAACATTATTTGGACATAATCGCAGCAGAAATAAACCAAATAAAGATCAAATGACAGAGAAGACCATTATAATCCAGCAGGTGTATAAGCAAACCTGAAAATTATTAAATACATTAAATAATATTCTTTGAAATGAGTGACAGACATACTAAGTTAGTTCAGTTCAAACAAAGTGATCGCCTGGCCACAATTGCATACTAGCTGGAATTCTTTTGACAGATTTACAGATTATTATTACCTAATTTGCATAACCCCTTTAGTGAATCAGGTGCTAAAACCATGCAGTGGGCAGACATGCGGAAAGCGCAATTCATCTTAGCGAATTCCCCCTTTAGAACCTCCTAATCAAGAGAGAGGGGAAATGGAAATATTTGGGGAGAGTGCACCTTAACAATGTCAAATAACTGCAGTGTGCTATCTGAAGTACTGGCTAAATTGCCTCTTTGGCTTTTCTTCAGCCCACCTATAGTGGTGTAGCGCTCCTGCACTCAAACGCGCCTAATAAGTCAATAAAAGCACAAGCGAACAAAAGCTCACTTAGACGTCAAACACAGGCTCCTTTCCTGAAGAGCCTGACATGCTATTAGCAGCGCTGATGTGTCTCAAAGTAGTCAGATCTTTCAGTCGCCTCTTTCAGAGTACTGAGCTTAAGGAATGGTGTGTTCAGATAGCTTCTCGTTTCTTTTAACGTCAATGTGAAATACCACCGTTATGACTCACTTGGGATATTAGGGTAACATCCCAGAATGCTTTGCTGCTGACAGAGCTTGGTACACAGGATCGATTTCAGTGCAAATGCTGCACTACAAACTCAACAAGAATTTGGAGGTATATTTGGTCGGACAGCGTGCTGAGATGTAGGTGGTCAAGTGGGATGAGCATCTACAGAGTTGATGTCTACTTGCTAGTCCAGCAATGCCTATCTGTGTGTGCGTGTCTGGTCAGAGGCCAGAGTCATTATAAAGGAATCATGGGCAGTTGCCCGCAGTATCCAGAACTGCTGACTGGACTTTCTCGACTTGCCATTTCTCGCTGTGTGGCACAGGAAGTGTCTAACAGAGAGGAAGTTCAGTTTGTGCATGGAGGAACGGAGGTGTGTGTACACGTGCATGTGGCTTTGTGTTTACTTGTGGGAAGACAGGAGGAAAACATTCCTCACTACGAAAGTAACGCCGACATACTTCTGGTCCAAAAAATGTTGTAGACCAGACAAAACAAAGTACCTTAAACAGTAGTTTGAAGTCCAAGTTTAAAAAGGGTTCATATATGTCAGCAAACAGAAAGATGAGGGCAGCTTATTTCTGTCAGGAAGGAGAATTTAATGATTTTAATTTCATTTAATGATAAACAACAAAATTTTGTACAGTTTTATTGGTCTTTATGTTTCATGAGATTAGTTAGATTTAACATAAAATGTTAAAACTATCTGAAACACAAAAAGCTTGGTTTGTTTACCGATTTCTGTTTTTTGTAATAGATTAACATTAACATTTTATGTTAAATAGATATAACATAAACATTAAAACCACCTGCATCACAAACAGCTCGATTTTTTAACTGATTATTTATTCATTAAATCAACCTGATTTACATTAAACCTACTGGAACTGTTGTAGGCCCCTCGGACCAACAGTATATGGGCCCTGCCCATAAATATATAAATCATTACCACCTTTCATTAGCTCTGGTTTGGAATGGAGGTAGAAACTGGAGACTAATAGTTAATTATTTCCTTTATTTGTAATTTAAGAGCAGGTATTTATTATCACTCTTTTCTTCTTGTTTTAATGCGAGTATTATTCATTTCTGCATAAAACAAATATGTGACATGGCTACAAGGGAATAAGTTAATTACTTTAATATGATGCGCTAAATCTACTTGCCAGAAAATCATCATACATTATGTTCATGTTAACACACTACGCTCCTCACATCATGTTGCTGTTGAGAGATTATAATCTCACACCACTAAATTCTCTTCCAGTTAGCTACTGTAGTGGCTAGTGACAGGGAAACAGAAGGAATAAGTAAAGTACAGCCCATTACGTACTTCTGTATTCCAAATACAAGGATGATAGTCTTGAGGGTGACGTCTTGTATTTGTCAAATTTTTAGCATTTTGTCACTAAGACAAAAAATAAATAAACAATACATATACTTAAAATGCATATCTAATAAATGAATAGTAATAAAACAAATTGTAAAAAACGATGTATTTTTGTGACACCTTTTAGCTCTAGTTGATATGTGTCCAATTTTAGAATGTTTTAACTAGCTATTAAATTTATGCTGCAACTAATCTAAATAGCAATTTATGCAAGGCCGGTACAACCGATCCCTGGAGTTTGAAAAGAACTACTTAAAAGCTTAGTTCACTAAGGAGGGTGTGTAGAGGTTACCACTTTGTTCACTTCACTGTCTCTTTCAGAATTTGTGCTGTGGCAGCATTAACACGGTGTATAATTCAATAAAGCTTCAGTCCTGGATGGCAAAACAGAGACGAGAATAATGGAGAGACAGAGAGAGAGTGGAATGTTAATGTCATCGCTGTCATTTCAGTGTCATTTTTAAATGAAGCAGTAAGCAGCCATGACCACAATATTAGTACGAGTGTTTGAACTGAGGTAGGATGTCAATGACACATTATGGTGACAAGTTTACATTTTCTTCTCTGTGGCTGTATATATGTAAATATTAGTGAAGCATATGACCCACTTTGCTGATGTGGTAACTGACTTGAATAATCCTAAACTTTAGTAATTTTCAATGAAACTCTTTTACTGAAACAGCTGCTGCATAATCTTCTATAGAACTTTTCCTTCTTACTGATTGGTGCATCTGTGAACAAAGCCAACTGGACAAAGCCAATCACATTCCATCAGCAGACCTGAGCCAGTGTTCCTCAAACTGGTGCTATGAAGGCTTCCCAGACAGCCAATGATTTAACAGGGAGCGTTTGTTAAAAAATGAATCATAGCTTGCACAATATATATAATTAAACAGTTAATGTATATTGTCTCTCTCAGGTGCCTTTTTTTTTACAAATGTTTAGCCAACCGTCAAATTGTACGCAAAGGATTGTGGGTAATCACAGACAGCAAAAGATGCAGCTATGTCAGCTTCAGAAACAACAACCTGAGCAGACAGGATGTTACACAAACATTCAACCATTCTTGATGTCTTCCTACATCTGCACAATCCCTGAAAAGGAAGCATTATTTTTATAATGTTTTGAGATATACCACATAGCTCTGTAAGTTACAGACAGAAGTTTTTTCTAACTCTCCCTCTGTACTGTGTCCATTTATCTTCCTCTGTGACCTACAGAATTAGCCAGTATAGCTAATGAGGAAAGAAGCAGATTAAAAATGCAGCCGCACATGCTGTAGATTAATTACACTCATCAGCTTTGGTAATAATGAGATAATGCGCTTTTAGGTTGTTAATGTAAACTACGATAAGAACTTCTAGTCTAGGATAGAGAGCGAGAGAGAATTAAACAAGAGCGAGAGAGCTGTTCAGTCCTGTTGATTAATAGCTTGGGGAAACTCTCTGGACTCATGTCCATGTTCCTGGGTGGTACAATGAGAAAGTATTGATGAACTTACAGGATGTTGACAAGCGGTAGGAGAAGAACGGAAAGAATCACACGGACTCTTCAGGACATATTGATTGGAGGAGAAGGTAATGGGGAGGGAAAAGTTTGTTCAGAAGCGTTTTAAAACAACTCCAATTTACAATCAAAATCACACTGTGTTCTTGTTGATAGGCACAAGTAGCTCTTCAAACAAAAGTGCATGTTAGGAAGAACCCCTGTGATTTGAGAACTGAGGTCTGTCTGCAGGCACTTGTGAGTCAATCCAATGCTGTTTGGGTGAAAGGAAAACATCACAGCAATAACAATTAAAATGATCATTAAAATACAAATAATTATGGAACTGTTTTATGTTTGGTTCTGGGTTATTAGTGCACTCTGCTGTTATCTTTTGTGTCCATTCCAGCACAGCTCTATAGACCTAAATCACAAAAAATGGGGTGTTTAGTTCGGCTAATCATATTATAAGAGTGTACCCAAGTCGATTATGAGCAAGGAGTGGAAAAGCCAGTTAGAATGGAAACACAGTGTTATGAAGTTAATAGGGGCTAGTCTTAGCCTTAGATAATCAAGGAGAACCACTATGGGCCTGCTACAGGCTTTAGTTAATGCTTGAAAATAAAGGTTCCATAAAGAACCTTTAACATCCAATGGACCTTTCTGTTGCACAAAAAGTTTTTCTCTGAAATAAAAACACCATATGGGTTTGGAACAGCAGGTGAGGGTGTGTAAGTGACAACATTCAGAATATTAATTTTAACTAATGTTTTTTTGTGATTTTGAGTGAAATCATGATAGAGTGATAAAGTAACATTACATTTGTTCAGTTTTTTGGGCAAAAAAGATAACAGTTTTGTTGTATGAT
>JAZGTJ010013454.1:0-14952 GCA_036877575.1 Botia almorhae
AGTAGATCTTTGAGCCTGAGTCTGTTCCAGTCCTGGATGTGTTTGTGAGAAGGGCCCCAGATGGGTTCAGGCATATGACAATGTGTTGACTCATGTCTGCTGGGGAAACAGAGACCTGTGGTCATTGGAATGCTCTGGCCTCATTCACACAGCGGGTACTGGTGTCATCATTCACCTCTGAATGCCAGAGCCACACAGTGCCAAAGGTGCCATCTGATGCAAGATTAGACTTTGAAGGTCAAAAGCTTTCCTAAATTAGTTCCAAATGTATCACATCCTACAGTGAGAGGGAGGATGTCAGTAAAAACTGAGCCGGTTATAGCGTTGATGGTTTTCTCTGAAAATTAGCTGGTAATGTGATCATTTGTGATAATAG
The DNA here is from genome assembly GCA_036877575.1 of Botia almorhae. NCBI lineage: Eukaryota > Metazoa > Chordata > Actinopteri > Cypriniformes > Botiidae > Botia > Botia almorhae. The sequence continues at coordinate 377 of JAZGTJ010013454.1, forward strand.
GACAATTTGAAGATATTGCAGGCACATCAGACTCTGTTGTCTCCAAGGGCAACAGTGCAACGTGATCGCATTAGTAAGTGTTGATATTTGTACGTTAAATGTACTTTCAGAATGCATAATTTTCTTTTCAATTGGATACAGCAACATAAGGACAGCTTCTAAAGCAGAAACCCTTGTATTTAAAAAAATTCATAGAATATTGAATTAATGCAATTCACAGATTGATGTTGATGTATTTGTAAAATGTAATTTATATGAATGAAATATGTTTAACTGCATTTAATTTATTTAACACTTGCATTTACCTAATAGTTGGCCACACACACAAAACACACTCCCTCTATAGGCGTAATGGTTTTTATCCTGTACACACTGTATATTCTATCACCTAACCCTACCCCTAAACCTAACCCTCACAGAAAACTTTTGCCATTTTTTAATGAACAAAAAAAATCACCACCGTTTTTAAGCAATTTGGTTTATGAGGATACAGAAAGTTTACCCATAAACCGTGTTTACATTGTAACCAGTATCTGAGTGAAACACAGGTTATTATTTTAAGAGGTTATCATTTTAACAAAGGTGATGTGTGAACTGTTGTGTTTATCCCTGGGACCGAACCCATGACCTTGGCGTTGTTAACGGCATGATCTAACCATTGAGCTACAGGAAAGCTTTTATATGGCTTGTATATGAATATTTTTATTTAGTCTCATCTGGATTGTATTTATAATGAAAAAAATTATCAGACAAAGCTTCTCTATCATCACATTGTACGTATCAATGAATGTCTAACCAAAATTGTATAATTTATCTATAAATAATACTTAGATCAAACTGAACAATGATACTATAAGTGATAAGTTTGATAGCAGAGATGATTTTAGCTTCCATGACTATCCATTAGACTCAGCAATGAGAATGGCCTCATGGGAAACATGCAATGCAAATGCTATGATCTCAATCAAAAGGACTCGTGTAAAAACATCATTGAGAATGAGCGGCATACAAGCTTAGATTTAGCTAAGGAGTGGACTTTAAAGTGCAGATCCATTACAATCCATTAAAAAAGTGCTCTTGCTGGATCAAAACCGGGGATCAATAAAAGTCAGTTAAATGTCTGACACAGCTCACTAATACCTGTAACATAAACTCTCATTCAGAGGAAGAGAGTGAAAAAGCTAAATTATATTATAATAGAAGTGAACACTGCACACCCTGAACAAACACTCATAGACACACACACTATCACACACTATCACCTGTCCTGCACTAGACTTCTGTGCTGTGTCTGAATGGAAACGTATACACGCATACACAGTAATCATGCTAGATTTTCACAGAATAGCATTCCAGGCTAATTCCTGCATGATTCCCGCTTTCCCCCTGAGGGAATCAGGGTACAAAATGCTGTGATGAACAGGATTATTGCCAAAACTACAGTTTATTTTGTTTGAATGTTTTCTTTTTAGTTACCCTGTCAGAAACAGCTGTTTTTCTTGCACTACCTCCTGTAAAAATTAGCTTTTGCTTTATTTTGGGTAACCCAGGTTTTCTCTGGCAAATCTGATCCAGTTTGGAAAGAAATGTCTGTAAGTGTAATATCAGAGGAAGCTTCTCTTTGTTTACTTTGACCTTTACTGAATATTGTATGTGAAAACCATTATGAATTTAGAGCTGTTTGCAAACTTTTTAGGTGAAACAACAGCTAGTGGTTCAAGTACTGCTGGCATCCCTTTCATTTTAAAAATACAATTATATCAATGTATGATCCTCATCTTAATTAGTTCCTTAAATAGTTATACACATTAGCCCGAGTATGAAAACATTGCATACAAACAATAGAAATTATGATTCTTTTCCACAAACCGGTTCTTTTAGGCAGTTTAAAAATCTTCTCTTAGTTTCTCCCAGACAGCAAAGAGATTTTTGCTTTTACTTAGTCTCATGATTCTTCGTTTTTTGTTCTCTCAGAAGAAGGTCCTAGTAATTTCATGTTTCTCCTTCGGAGTTTTAGAAGAGATTTAGCAATATCACAAACTGACAGATCTTATATTTGGATGGCCTGGCCCCCAGGGGCCCCAGAATGCTTGTCTTAAGTATACAGAATTCTTTCTGATTTCACATTGACATCAACCATGAGAAAATGCCTTCCTCTTCATCGCTTTGTGGTTTAGTGACTCTTCCTATCAGAGCTCATCTTCATCAGCTGTCCTCCAGGAGTGACTGTTATTATAAACGCCATCATGGTCTCTCACTCTTAAACTGCAGCGTGACTGAACCACTTCAACAGGACACATCTATACCATCACACCATTAGAATACTGTACTTGGATCAGCACATTTGATCTTAAACTGTCAAATCCTAATTTTAGATATGTAATATGAGACAAAAAACAGTCTCTCGTGTCTCTGCTTTCATGAGCACATTTCCTGTGGGAAAACAGTGGAATTGTGATACCTTCAAAAGCATTTAGCCCTGCTTTCACAATCCGTCCAAATTGTTCTTTTTGACAGTTGGTGTTTTCTTGGCATAGCTGTTTTCACACATACACATTCTCCCCTAAATCGACACAAACACAAGAGATTGTGTTAATATGCGGCAGATGATTGGAAGTCACATGCCTTCTGGTGCACTTACATTTTCTCATTAAGTATGTTAGCTATTAATGAAACGGCACTATAAATCAAAATAAATCATACAATAAAGGGACATTCCAGAATCTCAACTAAGGTATTTTAGCATATTTTACCAGAACACTTGAAAATACTCTATAAGAGAATTTCCTTGCTTGTTCTAAGTTCAGGAGATTCAGGAGATTGCTTGTTCATTAAGGTCTCGGTCGTCTTTTGTTTAAATATCAACTTTGTTTCAGATGTTTCCCTCAGAATCACTGCGTAATAAAAACATATGACACATATAGTACAATTGTTTACATACGGTAAGAATATAGAGCTAAAAATATATGTGGATAACACAGCTGTAATTTGGTCTGAAAAGAACTTGAAGAAGAAATTTCTATAAGTCTATGTTCCCTGGGACTTGAACCCATGACCCTGGGCTGTTAGTGCTGTGCTCTACCAGTTCCGTATTCAGTCCCTGACGTGCTACTGTTTTATAACATGGATTTGCCTGTGTGTGTTTTCAACAGCAGTGATTCCCCAACTACTGCCTTATCTGTTGTCTTATTAGTGCTAATATGTTGCTACACTTTGTTAAACAGAAAATTACAGCAAATGTACCGTAAAGGTTGAGGCAGATAATAAACTGTGTGCTGAGACATTAGATAAAACAAGTTAATCTCAACGTATTGGTATACCGTTAGCATATCGTAATCTACCTTTTTATATGTTCATGCAGTTTTGGAGGAAAGCTTAGTTGCGACACAAGCATGTCCCGTCTTGCAGTGGCACCATGGGAAGGACACACTGTGCAGGTGGTGTCATGGACACATTTATTTTTCATGTTTGAAAACACTCCCCAGAGTCACACAAGGACATTCTATCGCCAGATTTAAAATGAGAAGTTACCAGGTTTTGTCTGGATGATAGATGTGTGCATTGAGATTTCCGGAGAGCTATACAATGGTCTTTTAAATGCAGTTTAAATATAAACAGGGAAATGCAGGGATGGCACAGTCCTGTTTTAAATTTTAATCAAAACCTTTTAGCAGGATGAGGCAAGTGAAGCTAGTTCCAGAAAATGGCCTTGGAGACAAAGAGAAAGAGGCTCATTACTGAACCGGCTGCTGCATCGCCCCAAATCATACACACTCGCACACATACTGTACGCACACATGCGTCATACATCGCGGACCCAGTGGCTAATCAAAAAGTGGGACGCAATGTTCCAAGGACCGGTTTCTAACAGGTAGATGCCCCTTATTCATTGTTGCCTATAATTAGCGTGCCCTGTACACTACAAGCACTACTCCAAGTACTACAACTATATTGTTATATAACAACAGTCACATTGAGGAAGGCATATTATGAGTTATGGAAAAGATGTTTATGCCATACCTTTTGAACAGCTGCTGTTACATTGCATAATGGTCTCAGGTGCACAAGTGTTCCAGATAGTAGATGCGTTACAACAACTGTGTATTTCAGTTCTCAAGTTTTCAGCATGTTCTCCTGTAAACATTCTCCTGTTTACTGTCTCTGTATTTTCTTGGTGTGATGGCTTTATGTGTATGTGCATGTGGCTATTTGAGAACATTACTGTGATGTAAATACTGGACAGGGATTGCTTGGAGACAAGCTTGAATTTATAGATCTATTGATTTCGTCATTGTTTTAGAATAATTGAAAGCTTTAATATCTCCATTTGGTGTTATCTCAGTCTACGGTTGCTTTGGCCAGGTCTCTGGGAGAAATCATTACACAATGCTATTGATCACAGATCAATCCTGTGTAATGGCGCGGCCCTGTGGGTTTATCTGGGGGAAAAAGAACTGCTGTGAAGAAATTTATGATTTTGCCTTCTACTCTATTTTTAATACCAATAAGTAAAAAGTGCTGAAAGTCTAGTTAGATTAAATAAATGCTTTTAAACTCACAGCCCTAGTAACCACTGAATCACCCTCCCCAGATACTGTTTTTCATTCAGTTGTCACAGCAGTTCACTGGTAAGCTATATAAATCTTTAGCAGCCCCTGGTAAACCCTTAAATCTACATAATCACAGAAGTTTGCTTTCCTGTAGCTCAGTGGTTAGAGCATGGCGTTAACAACGCCAAGGTCATGGGTTTGATCCCAGGGATTGCACATACTCAGAATAAATGTATAGTATAATGCAATGTCAGTTGCTTTGCATGAAAGCATCTGCCAAATGCGTAAATGTTTCAGCCATTAAACTTGCATTAAATTACCAATATGTTAGTATTGTTAAAGTGGATTCTGCAAACAAATGGTTCCATACCTTTTCTCAGAACTAACTTGTTCTTGTGATTTTGCAATCACCAACTTTTGTCATGTTTATAGAGGATGTCTGAAGTTCACACAGCTGTCCTAACACAGTGACCACAAGGTTAAGACATCACATGAACTATAGACATCCTTCAGAAATTGTGCCCAAACACTTTTGTTCTTTAAATAGCTTAAATGGTTTAAATGTTTTGTGTTAAATGTGTTTGTGTTGGCTTAAGTGGCCAAATAGATTTGGCGTTCCTATGTAACAGGAGTTCCTGTATAATATATGTTATTTATAAAATAAACATATTATTGTTGAGAAAGTGACAGAAACCTTTCATCAGTAGCTGTCTTTGATGGATGTCTCACAGCAGAGTCTCACTGCTCATTTACTTTTGTCTGTTTTCTCTCCTTGCTTTTATTTTTAAACTTTACTGCTGAATATGTTGAAATGCTTCAGGTCCATTATATCCTGACAAGCACATCCGCCCAGCGGATGCCAGTGGGAGAGCAGCAATTTGATTGGCTGTGTTACTTGATATTTGCTGTTTGATAGGTTAGCAGTGGCAGGTCATGGCTTCCTGTGGTGGATCCTGTGCATTTTTAAAGAGACCCACTGATTTACCAGCAAGACTTCCTTTCCTTGTGTTGGGAAACGCACACAAACAGCCAGCCTGACCTTTAGCTGCAATAAACACAATTAAAAATGAATAAGAAAGTAATTGAAAGTAAGCCACACTTTCCTTGAAATATTAAAAACTAAGTAAACAAATAAAGTTGAAAACTTGTGACAATGCTCTTGACATTTCCTTTAGCTTTTAATTTAAAGATCATCATACAAATGTCCCAGATATGATGTCAGTAGCTCTACACTTTAAACCATACTTAATTAGAATTTCTTTATACTGCCTTAGGAATTAGGAATAGTTTCACCCCAAAAATGCAATTCTGTCATTGTGCACTCACATTGTCCATACAATACAATATGATGACTTTTTTTGCTTAGAACATAAAAGGAATAAATGTTTTTGAAGAATTGATGACTTAATATGAGTTTATGGTGACCAATGACAGACAAGCTCTAAAACAGAAGCACCAAAAATATTCAGTTCAATTGTAAAAGTAGTCCATGCGCTTCTCCGGTAGAATACCCGTGCACTTCTTTCAGTCTGTTCCTCACATAAATCATACAGTTTCAGAAGACTTAAGAAGATAAAGTGTGAGAGTCATATTCGTAAGTAGTTGCTTAGTTGGTAGAGCACTGTGTTAGCAGCGTAAAGGTCATGGGTTTGAGTCCCGGAAACACACATTGTTAAAATATAGACCTTAAATTTAGTTGCTTTGGGACAACAGCGTCTGCTGATGAAACAAATTACCTTTGTAGTTTGTCTGAATTGTCTTAGAACAGTACCTTTCTGGCATAACCTCTGATAACAGAATCCCCCTGGTTTTGTAATGTAACATGCATTTAATGTAAAGTTGCATTGAAACAACATGTTTCATGAAAATCACCATACGGTTACATGTAATGACACAAGTTAGGACTGTGTCTTCAAAAATCTGCCAGCGTCTTGTAATAACTTTCTTCCTTTTCCCTCAGACAAAACTTGTTGAAAAGATCTGGAGATTTCCTGAGACTCTCCATCCTTGCATAGCAATACACACCTTCCCTTTGCTCTGCTGGAGTGAAGTATTTATTTTTGCTATCGATTGCTCTCTGTGAATTCCCCTGAGCACAAACACACCCCCTTCCACCACTCCCATTAATCAGTGTGACTGAGAGCCAGTGTTATTTGAGGCCAGTGCAGTGCACATGCTTGGGACTGTCTCAGCTGTGCAGACTCACTCAGAGAGCTGCTTTGAGCTCTTCAACAGCCTTGCTTTCTCCTTTCTTCTCCTCTCCTCCACTCCACTCCCTCTGCTTGTACTTCAGGCATGAGTAGCCGGCAGTCTGGGCTGAATAAAGCAGTCCATGGCCAGGACTGCAAAAGCAGAAGGCATTAGCTTGCCATCGCATTCCCTCACATTGCAGATTCAAAAACGATGAGGTACATAAGTCTGGTGTCGCACTTTGTATCAGCAGATCCCAAAGACAAATGCTTTGTGCATGCAGCCTGGTTTTTGCTTAACTGCAATGCATGCTGTACTTATTCATCTTATTCAACAAGAACAAGAGACTTTACTGTTTACTGTATTAATACTTGAAAAAATTTCAGCTATATTTATTTGATTGAGAAATAATAAAGTTTCAATTAGAATTAGATTAAAAATATATTTAAAAGCTGAAAAATACATAACCAACATACATGTTCACCAACATTTACATTCTTTCTGGGAAAAGAAATCTTCACTATAGCTTCTGAAAGCCAGCAGCCATATTTTACTGTTGTAGTAACATTTGCATACCAGACTCTCTGCTATCTGCATTGACCTAAAACTTTGATTATACATACGTTTTCGATCTGTTGTGCAGCCCTAATTTACGTTAATATTTAACCTCTTTGGGGCAAAGTTAAATGACATATTCCATTGAAACTGGTTTTAAAATACAGAACACACACAAACGGTTGAGATTAAAAGTAGAGAGAGTCTCACGTAGTACTTCTATGTAACATTTATCTCGTCTGTACACACCTAACTTGGCAGCTTCTCTGTTTGGCCTCGATGGTCAGTGGTTTGATATAGTGCATGTCAGATTAAAGCCTGACCCCTCCAGCTCTCCAGGGCTTTGCAAGAGCTTCTCATCTTATCACACACCCTTTGCAGCAACTGCATTTTATCCTCTAACACCTTAAATAGCACGGTCAATGGGCACAGTTCTTGTGCTTGTAGGGGCCTGTAGTTCAAGGGCCCGCGGTTGATTGTTTAATTTTAATGAAAACAAACTTGGCTTTGTTTATAGTTGGCACAAAAGAGGGGCTATTAAACTAACTGCATAACACTTTAGACATTTATTGCTCAATAAATGATTACTGAATAATAAATATACAGGTATATGATGTGGGCAAACACAAATGCCAATTTCACACAGTATAGACACAAGGGCTGAAATACATTAAGATCTCTTAATTTATTGTACCGGGTTGATTCTTGTGCAGTTAATCTAATAATCTTTTAATCACTTGCCTCTATGTTCCGTCTCTGGGGACGTAAATCAAAACACAGCCCAATCAGACCCTCAAGACCCTCATGTGAGTGTGATTTCTCACCACGGTCACACCTCTGACCCAAGCCATGTCCTGCTCAGAAAAAGGGTGATAGGATTTTAAATATTTAAGTGTGAGAACTGAGAGTGTCTGCCCCTAAGGCCCTGGTAGATTGAAAAGGCAGCAGCTAGCTGCGTCAAGCTACAAGCCCTGGCACACTGCTGCTCTGAAACTTGCTTATTGTAGTAAAGACTCATTTGTTCAGATAGACTGCCTCGCAAGACTGCAAACACTGTTTAAAACCCTTCTGAAAAATTAAACTGACTTTGAGTGAGTTTCATTCGAGGGAAAGTGCCACGATTGGTTTACCTCTAGGGTTATGGGTACACTCGACGGGTCTTTCATATCTACTATTGGAGGGGAAATTGAAAATCATTATTGACTGAGCAGGCTTGGATTAATTAATTTCTTTTCTGTGTTCTGCACTCAACCTTGCTCCCTGTTCAGAGCGAATCTATCTCCTCTATAACTCTCTATTATGACTTATGAGGGGACGTGGTGTTTATAGGTGATTTCTCGGTAGCCTCCGTGGGCTGCAAGCAAATAACAAGAGAGGCAGGGATTGGAGAATTGATGCAGGGACAGAAGATTATCTGGGGCATAATTAGGGTTTGAATGATGGTCATAAAGTAAAGAAGATTCCAGTTGGCTGATGATAAGCTTTACAGGGCTCTTATAGACATACAGAACCTGTGTCACACACAACACCGTGGGGTTTGTTAGAGGGCACCACATAAGATCTCATTAGTATTCATAGGCATTCATATGTAAAGAGTGGCTCTAGCAATGTGGCTCTGTTTTTGTACATGTGGATAGATGTTGTGACATATACAGGTATTTCCATCTTAAATGTGAGTCCTTTATGTTTATGGTTGCTTGTTTATTATAAATGTATTAATGTACATGTTTATGGTTCATAGATAATTGAAGTCAGGGAATACCTAGTATTTAAAAAAAAACTGTTTTTAAGAGAATATACTCTCATTACATGTAGCACAGTTTACCTAATTCCAAGTTTTCCTAATTTAAAGAACCTTTTAGTTCCGTTCCGTGTGGTTTTTAAAGAGGAGTCAATGACATTATGACAGTAGCACACAAACACACACTAATGAATAAATGTGTGAAACACACATTACAGTCACCAGTGTTTCACTTGTATTTCATACTTGTTAAGCTTTGATGTTAATTAAATTCAGCCACACAAAAAGTGCATGTCTGCATACTTATATTGGTCCCACCTGGATTTCATTCATGAATACATTTCAATTACATTTAAATGTAAATGGTGTTACATTTCTCTGACAAATTTTCACTCTGTGTTGTGCCTTGAGTATTGAGAACTTTCACCTGCAACAACATTGATATTGTATGTTTCCTTTGTAAATTATTTATTCATTTGCCAGATGCTTTCACCCAAAGTTCATTCAAGCTATATATATTTTTTAGCCTATGTAGTTCTTGGGATTCGAACCCATGACCTTGGCAAATTGGCTATCCTAATGTACAAAAGCATATGTGTGGGTAGACATAACTAATAAAGCATTAATAAACTAATAAAATCGTTTGTAAAAACATTTGTAATTTGTAAGTTGTTGTGAATCCACAAGTAAACATTGTGCTCAATGCCACACCAGTGTCCTTTAATTCCAGACTATCTAAAACAAACAGCTTATTACAGACAGATGTGCGCTAGCCTAGAAGCCTGATGGCGTGTCTCACATTGAAAGACCTTGGTGCCAGCATGCTACAGATGAGCTCCGATACCCTGATAGGACAACAGGCTACATTGGCAGCCCAGTCACGTCAGCGGAGATCCAAGCTAATGCGACGTAATCATAGTCCAACGATGAGCCCTGTGGATGAGGAAGTGCAGGTGTCTGCCTCAGCTGGGCTGGGTGTCATCCTCTAGATGTTTCATTTCTCCAAGCACACTTTATCCCTTACCATTTACTCATGAAAAATACACACAAGAGTGCTTGTGTCCACTCTCAGCCCATCATCCTAACCACTCACTCCGATGCAGTGTCTGGAGAATGCCTTCAATTGGCTTAATTTTTAAAGAACAGGAGGGGGAAAATGTGCTGGTATTGAAATGGCCAGGAAGCAGAGACTGAATGTATGTACAGTGCAGCATATTTAAGGACAACGCTGTCTTTAAGATAACATCATTTACACATGACCCGAAGAAGGGTCATCTGCCTAACAGATAATTATGTTACGCCTTGTACAGCAACTCATTTTCACTAGTTACCCAGAAACACAGTTGAGTAGTCGGTAGGTCAATGTTTACCTTATGTAAATGACTCACTGTACGCCGTGCAACATCTGCGGTCTTTGCTGTTTGTCGCTGGCTGATGGAGAGTGTGTGAGTGTAGAGATGAGGCGGGTGAGAAATGAAAGCGTGCTTATCTCCATTGACAGATTCATGCTGCCTGCATTGTCATGAACGGTACAGGAAACATTTGCTCATCATTTCTGTCAGCCTCTGGACCACACATGGTTAGTTTCAGGGCGCTTTGAAACAATTTTAGAATATATGTGAATATATAACTGATCTCAGTTCACTTTTGATTAATTTTTTGCACACCTATACACAAGAGCGCAGTTTATTAAGAGAGATAAAAGTAAAATAACTCAATTTACACAAATGATCATCTTAAAATTGTGTGAGTCTCACATTTGTTCTAAATGGTAAACTGTATCTAAACATCACTGAACCACAGTAGAAGAAAACTCAAACGTGCAAAGCATGCTGGGAAAGCAACAAATTTACAGTAACTCCAGGCTTTTCTGTCAAGAACAGCAGGCAGCTTCACAACCCAGTACAAACCAGGAACTCATGCGCAACTATCACAAAAGACTACAAACAGTCATTACTCTCCTGTTTCTAGATAAAAAAAGATAAAAAAATAGATATGCAAATTACGAGCACAACTTTAGAATCCACAAACCTAGAATAAAGAAAGAACAATGTATGACACAATGAGGATAAAAGAGCTGAAATACAAATGGCAGATGATTGAAACTTCCCATTTTTCCACATTACTTTCAATTCCTGCTTTGTCGCTACACACCGTTACTCGTGCCCATTGTGTCTGCCACAGGGCTAAGCTTTAATGCCAAGCAGAATCACAGAAATGTGCTTTTTCTCTTCTGAAGAAAGTGAGACTATTTCGAGAATGTGCCTGAGCTTGGGGGGAACATTGGCTTCACAGGTTGACAGGCAGAGTCATTTCCCTGGTGAGAAGATATTTCTAGAAGCTTGGCACGCTGCTGTCTTCAGATGGCAGACTGGGGCTCTGTTGAACAGGAAACTGCTGAAGCAACTGGGCTATAAGCTCTGGAGACAGGATGGGGAGGGTTGTAGTCCTAATGAAGTCTGTCTTTTACTGACATACTCTTTGCACAGTGGAATTTCCTTTGTCAATTGTGGTTTTCCCTCATCGTGACCTTAGTAAAAGGACACTTCTTTGTAATGCAGTTAAAGTTTTTCTCTTTGACATCAACATAGCTAAGTGAACTAAGTTTTAGCATTTAAAGGAACGGTACACCCAAAAATGAAAATTCTGTTATTAATTACTCATCATTCTGAAGCCAGCAATTATTAAGCAATTTTATTAAGTTATTTTCACCAAAAATCTTTCCTCCCCCAGAGCTTGTATTGAGTCGACACACCATGTCGAGAGCTATAATCCATAATTTTGATATGCCATATTTGAATCTGGACACTAGATGCGAGATTTGGCAGGGCTGAAATATGTAAATGTGTAATAGCTTTGATTGGTTCTTAATTTTGTACCGCAGCATATAGATTTGGAACATCAGTTCTGACTAAATAATCACAGAATATTCATGTTTCACTAAACTATTGCTTTAAAAGTGTCCTGATTTAAACGTGAAGTGATAAACAAGTGTGACCCTAAATGTTTCTCAATGTGATGCCCAAGAGAAAGCAAGTTCAGTCCCCAGCCACCATCACCTTCTCTCTGTCAGTGCTTCATCACCCAGAGGACCATCCCTACTGAGAGACAGAGTGAAAGAGAGAGAACCTGCAGCTTGCTTGTATATATAGAAATGTAAGGGTATAAGAAATATCAAAAAGAGTGATGAACTTCTGCTTTATAGAATGAAGCAGTTAAAGTATAATGCTAAATTTTGTAAACGCTATAAAAATCATATTTACTTAATGAATTAAGTGCCTGAATTCCCCAACTGTGCTAATACAGCACATAGCCCTTCATTTTAACTATTAGAATATGCAAAACATTGATTTTGTATTGTGGTAAATTCTAGGGATCGTTTGCAGTACCTGCATACCGCACAACCCTACTGTAAACCATGACTAGCGCTTGTAATGTTACACTGAATCCTATTTGCCACACAGTCACTTGTTGCTACTCCTAAGATGGGTCCCGTTGCCTGTTGAGAAGCTGTGCCATATATGTGCTCACTAAAGCTCTAAAGTATCTAACCAAAGTTAGTGTTTGTGGAAACATAGCCACCTGAAGTGTAGAAATGTGATAACATTTTCTATACAGCTAAAAATTGGAGGTTGTCTGTGACTGTTTTTCATAAGGGGTGTGATTGTTTAGGGGGGTCATCACAGAGCTGTTGATAGAAACAGGACACATAATCATTGTTTTCACTTTTTGTCACATATTGTGATACAGCAAAGGAATGTTTGCAATGCAGAAAGTACTAACTAGAAAACGTTATTTAAAAAATTGTATACTTACTAGGATTACATACCAGGCTTGAGTACTCAACAGATAAATCAGGTAATACGTAACACACTATTTTAAGGCTGTGTGTTAAAATAGGTGAAACCTTTAAATGCACTTCTCAAGATTACTTTTGCTTTTTGAACTCGATATTGAGTCCTGTGTGTATACTCTCTAATCCAGTCTTGAGTGTTGTTGTTGTCCCACACTGAATCATCTGTGTATAGCAGAGCTATTCAACTCCAGTCCTGCAGGGACAGTGTCCTGCAGAGTTTAGCTCCAACACTAATTAAACAATTAAAATTATAAGCAGGTGTGTTTGATTAGGGCTAACGCTAAACTCTGTAAGGTAATGGCCCTCTAGGAGCACTTTGAGTAGCCCTGGTGTACAGCGTTTGTCGACAGTTGTTGCTCCAACTCTAACCAGACAGACTCCAAATATTACACTGTAACCAATCACAAACATCATTAAAAGCTGAAAAAGTTGTTGAAATGCAATTATTGTGTTTTCGTTATTGATTGTTGCTGTCAGTTCCTTGAGTACTCAAGCCCATCCTTAATACTCACTACACCATAACCTGTAGATAGATGCTACAGGTATTTATCGTGCTTAAAAATGAATCCACTGGGCATGTATTGAAAATGTTATGTGGAAACAGATGCATCTACTTTATTTTATGCACAGTATTGATGTTTATGCCTGAAGGGAAGGATGGATGGAGGGAGTGTGCTGAGGATAGAGAGAAATGACTAGAACAAGAAGTATTGGAAAAAAAGAAAGAAATGGTGAAGTAGTGAGGGAGGGAGACGTTTGCTGGGAGTTTGTGATGGCCCAGGGTTTAACAGAAAGTCGATAACTCTGCAAAACGCAATCACAATGTGTCTGCAGATTTTGATCAGTGTGATCAATGCTGGAGGGGCCCCAGTCACGGGCCCTCAGGAAAATGAAATGCTTTCTGTGAAGAGAATCCTCGACAACCGAGAGTTTTTCATCCCCTGCGCTACAACTGACCTTTCTTTCTTCCTTGCCCTTTCTCGCAATCTCCCCCATAGGAAAGAAAAATCACAAATGGGATCCCCTCAATATCTCAATTGTTTCTCCAAGAGAGCAGTAAGATTAAATGGAGACTTTTGCTTTGACATGTAATTTTCAGAAGCTTCATCTGTAAGAATTTTATTAGTAAATTTTGTGTTTTTGTCTCAATCAAGTTTTTTGTCCTGGCCAAGATAGCAAGGTCAAAGATTTCAGTCTTAACTCGTACATTTCTTATCCAATCTTTTAAAGGCCAAATTATCTGAGCTTGTGTATCCACATTCAGTGAATATATTCTATATTCTTGCTATTTGTAAATATACTGTATGTACTGTACAGCAGGTGATATGAATCAGGCGATCAGACTGTAATAGTCTTGAAATAAATTGTAACCTTTTCCTGTTTAGAATACACTGATGGAAATGTAGAGCAACCGGAATGAGTTGCAAAATTCCAGGTGCACGAAGCCAAGCACATGCAGCCGTGCTCTGATTTGCTTCCTAATGCTCATTTTTAGCTTGCTGAGAGGTACGATGGACAGGTGGGTGGAGGTTTCACCATCAGTCATGATTCATTGTTGAATATTTCATAGAAAGCACTCTCACGATCTATCCCTGCAGTGAACCTCATTTGATTCTCTCCTCCCCTTTTCAGCTTCTGTCTCAGCAGTCATGCAGATTCCCTTCATCATCTCCCAAAATAAAGC
>JAZGTJ010013455.1:0-14951 GCA_036877575.1 Botia almorhae
CAGCATTCAGAAAAAGAACAGTTTGTGCTCCTAAGGGCTTTCACACTTTTCCAAAAGTGGGCCTTCTCTCAGTTGACCTGCTGATGAATTCTTCAAGCAGGGTCGAAACATAAACATCACATTCATCAGTAATATGCATCTAGACAGCTGAAATGGAAAATGATGGGTCGCCTCAAGAACTGCCTGCTCTCGCCGCCGCACCTCTGAGCGCACCACGTCAGCGAGCACACCATTTGAAAAAAATGCGGGTCAGGAAGCGGGTCGGGTACAATATTGTCTTCTTTTTTTTTCGGTCCGAGTTGCGGGCGGGTTAGTTGAAAACGTCGGTCGGGTTCGGGTTGTTTATACATTGACCCGCGCATCATTGATAACCACTGGATACTTCTTCAGACAATGTTTCGATGGCAAGGTGTAAGCTCAGGCCTTTAATCCCCATGTAGAACCCATGAGAAGTCTGGTTGTCAATGCTGCCACAACGCCTCCATATCCCACCTCCACAGGGTACACTTTTGTGCTCCAGCCACAATGCAGCTAGTTATATGTAGCGCATATACACCACATGGTGTTAAATTCTGCACAACACTGCCCCTTCAGGAACAGTTCCCCATCCCTACCATAAATGACTCATTCTCAAGACACCTTAGGGGAATATGACCTTCTTCCTTCAGCCAAACATAATTAAAGTTATTTTAAATAATATATTGGCTCTTAACAGCTTTAAAATGACAGTTAACAGAGATTGAGAGACAGCGATTTTGAAGCTTTAAAAAGTGCATCTATTCATCATATAAGTAATTCATACAACTTTAAGGGGTCAATGAACGCCTTCTAAAGTAAAACAATGCATTTGTGAAAGAAAACAATTACTATTCTGAGCGTATTTAGTGATTAAAATGGCAAGCCAGGATATTATATAAATTCAGATTCTGTTTTGCTGAAAGAAGAAAGTCATATTCCGGTCCATGTGCCGGAATATATCCATGTGCCCTGTGGGTGAGAAATTGATGAGTAAATAAATAAATATTATGCCTTCAGCCCCTCTTGGACAAGGGCAATTTCTTGTGCAGCTTTGATTATTTGTGATGCAAGGAAATTTGCTGTAGTTCATTTAGTTTCCTGGATAGAGGCGATACTCTCAAGAACTTGGTTGTGTTACCATGTATATTATTGTCTAGTAAGACTCACCTTACAAGCTTAAGTCCCATAGTGTTTCACCGGCATTGGTCTAAATGGGGTTCTCAAACCTCTCTTTACCACTTCTTTACCATGTTCCCAACACAGAGCTGGCCCCCCTTAGATCCCTGACAAGCGCTCCAGGAGGACAGCTGAGCAGCCCTGATATTGGAAGCCTGGAGTGGAGAACTGCTTTTTCCAGGAGGTGGTGACAGCACAGCTCCTCTATGAGGATCTCCAATTTTTTGTCTTTATTCGTTCCACCCTCCCTGCCTTCTCATGCACCTACTGCAGTCCCTCTATCTGGCCCTATAGCTCAGCTTTCTTTCTGGTTTGAGCTGAGCCCCAGCACCTCACCTTGCTGCCCCACCTCAGGCACATCTGGTGTTCCCATTGTACAACTTGCGTGGTGTCTGGCAAATAACAAAGGACACACTGGATCTTTGCCAAGCTACTTAATATTGACTAGTGTTGAAAGGATTTCATATCTATCTCTGATGGTAAAACTCAACTAACTTGCTTTCATCACCCACAGATCCTTTCAGGTAATCTTCCATATTGTTCCCACCTCATCCAGTGCCCCTGCTTGCCGAGACAGACTGCCTTGGCCTATGTACAGCCTCTTCCTGACTGCATATTTTTTTCACCAGCATCTTCCTTTGACCTGTGGTTTTGGCCTTACAGCTTAGATATAGTTTACTTCTCAAAATCCTCTTGTTCCTTGTTGGACATGCCCCACACTCAATGCATTATTAATTTTCTGCATTTCTGTTTTAAGGCTGACACTCTGCTGCTTTGGCTTTACCCCACTTGCACCCAGCTCTTAGGGTTACATTTATATTTATGCATTTGGCAGGTGCTTTTTTTCAAAGCGACAGTACATTCAAGTTATACATTTTATCAGTACGTGTGTTCCCCTGGGAATCGAACCCACCACCTTTGCACTGCTAATGGAATGCGCTACCAACTGAGCTATAGGAACATTACTTGCTACTTGTGTTCCTGGATGGTGTGGTACTGTTACTGTCTGACTGGTAAAGGGAGGTTTGAGAACCCCATTTAGACCAATGCTGGTGAAACACTATGGGACTCCAATCCATCAACAACAGAAATGCTACATGACTTGATGGTTGAATGTAAGAAGTGTAATTGTGCATCTTGTCATTAGTCCTACTTCCTGGTGCTGCCAAATGATAGCTGGTACTGAACCAAAGGCAAAGACTACATGGAGATCCTTTGTCTCTGCTTTTGCCACTTGGATCTTGTGCCAAATTATGCTTGTATGTTTTAGGTATCCTGGGAATCCTGATGGTCACTTTATACTTAATCACAAAAAAGAACAACTAAAGAACAACTGCTAAACTAAGAACAGAACAGATTTCAAACTGTATTGCCATGGTGAGGCAATCAATTTATGGCAAGAAACAGAACAGGAAGTGTTTCATATCTTTTGCGTACATTGAGTAATCTACATTAAAATGATTGTAAAACAGTCACAATTATAGCGCCACTAGCTGGCAGCAGGAAGTGTGTAACATACAAAAGACATTTACTTTAAAATAGTCCTCAGTTATTTATATGGAATTAAATGCATCTGACAACTATGCATTGTTTTCTGAGAAGCAGCTATAATTGGGCCCAAATCACTAAAAGTGTGAATCCTTATTTTTCTTAGGATTATTACTTTTTTATCCTTTTTTTCAAGGTTTTTGGGTGACTTTGGGTACCTTAATATGCTCAGAAAGTCCTGAAATTTGGCACACACATCACAGTCATCGGCCATTAGGGCTGGGCAAAGAATGGCACATGGGCAGGAACTCGGTAGCGCCCCCCTGGTATATTTCATACACACATCCATGCACCTGTACGAAACTTGGTATGTGTATCGGTCATGTTGACCCGAACAACTTTCACACTAAAACCCCTTAGCTCTACCCAAGAGGAAATCTGCCATTCTGGATTTTCTGAAAGTGCATGCCGTGAACTTTTAAACACTCCTTTTAGGGATTTCATGTGATTGTCACCAAACATAGTGAGCATCATGCCAAGACATTGGCAAAGGGATTTTGATATCAAGAATTGTGTTGTCATTGCGAGGTGGAAAATTTGTTGAAAAATGGAAAACACAAAGTCTCTAATATCTACAGCATGCATTGAGCGATTGACATCAAACTCTGCAAATATGTTAGGTAAAAAGGCCATTATGTGTCATTATCAGGTGATTAAGTCTCTTTCCTTTGCAGAGACTGAGTGATGCAAAGCATCCAGTGCAGCAACCAATCAGTGTTTGCTGATCTACATGAACGGGATTATTCCGCCCACAGCACTGGGATTTTGGTTGCATCTCTGAGTTCACAGGATCACTGATATGGATGCAAACTTTACCATATATAGTTTATTCATTTTATGGGTGTTGTGAGTCAAAGCAAATTTAGTGCATATTATTTCATTTTTGTCATGATTATTTAAGTCATGTGCTTGATCTTTCTTTTAATACTTTGCCATTACAATGTGCATCGAGTTCAACGCTAAAATTTGCATCTTTAAGGGTTTGATTTAATGTATATTACTGTTACATTTTACTGCTTATATCAATGTTGCTTATCAAAGTTATGCGGTTCAAAGTAATTTACCTGTTAAATGTTCTCATCTCAAGTGCTCGAAGTTGTAAACAACTTAAATGCGCATGTGCATGGAACATGCCCAGACAGCGCAGCTTTGCCAAGCCATGTGTTAATTTTGCAATGCTGTTTAGCATTTAACCTATGGCATGTGTATGACACAACCAGCTTTTGTTTCCCTTTTATTATTAAGCCTACTTAATTTCCTGTCTTTAATTTGATATTTATCCTATTGTGACGAGTCTCTCCGGGCTGATCAGCGTCGCCCTGGCAACCGACGCACCACACCTGCACCAGCTCATCACGGCGGGCCGATCACAGCTGGACCGCAACACCACACCGCTTTAAAGAGCCGCCAGCTCTCGCCCTTACGAGAACTGTGTAGTACGGTTATGTTGTGCACTAACGTGGTTTTTTTTGTCTGTATTGCAGAGAGCAGCGAGTGACCGGACAGCCGCTTGGGAGAAGCACGCACGGGGTCGCGCTCTCGCCACCACAAGGGACACGGAGCACGCGGATAACCACCCTCACCAGCTGCATCACTTCTGCACTTGCACCACTTTTATGTAATAAACCTGCCCTCCGGGGATCTTTTTCACCAGCCTGCCTTGTCGTGTGATTCTTCACCCGTGACACTATATATGTGTGTGTATATATATATATATATCTATATCTGTTTTGTAAGTTTAACGTTATTATGACCATGTTTACTCTTATTTGCATTTCTTTTTTTTTGCATTGCATTTCTGGATATAACTATTGTTAGTCATGATTATAGTGCCACAAACTGGCAACCAGACATGTCACTTAAAACTGAACAGAGTTTGGAAGATCATTCCACCAGCGAGGGATGGTGAAGATGAACCTGCGAGCAAGTGTCTTTAGAAGAGGGTATTACAAGTTTTGCAATGTTCATTTGCTAACAGTAGGGATCTGGAAGGGGTGTAGATGCATATGAGTTTAAGGTAAGTTGGAGCAGAGCCAGTGGTGGTTTTGTATAATTTAGACATACAGGGTGAAGGTTGATGACGGTGGAGGAGCGCAGGTGATGGGATTTAGTTAACTGATTAAGGCTAGGAGATTTTTTCGGATATGGAAGTGGCTGGATCTGATATAGGTTTTGCTTCTGATGACCAGCTACCTAGTGCCTGAAAATGATGTCGGTAGAGACCTTTTTGAGCAGCTGTGGTTACTGCACCTATATGAAATGAGTGACTGAATAATTGGTCTGCTGGGAGTGAGAACTAATTGTTAAGTGTTTTTGCAACCAAAATCTTGTTGTGGGGTGATTGGAGTCATCAATGAAAAGTAGGTAATGTAGGAGAGAGTGATACGGTTGAATAGTAGTTGGTAAGTTAAAAAATTAAAAATGAAGTGACCTCTTTTGCTTAATCTGTATTGCTTTGTTTAATGAAACAGAAAGTGATGGATATTAGGATTAAAGTTAAAAGTGATGGCTAATTTGGAGCAGTGGAGAAACCCAAAGAAGGCCAAAAGGAACATTGTGTAGAGAGTGAGAGCGGTGTTAATGGATTGATAGCCAAGGAGGAAGGTGGAAATGCAGCTGGTGAGTATGTTAATAATAATAGGCTGTCTGATATCCATGTGAGTAGGGTGTTTTCTTTGAATGTCTTTGATGAGAAGGGAGGTTTGAGAGCTGTTAATTGCAGTGGAAGGTTTGCCGAAAGTTAATTGATGGAGGATTATTGTATACTGCTTAAATAGCCTTTAATAGATCTGGCTTGGATGCCCATAACACTGTTGAGAGAAGTGATTGTTAATAGAAAAAAATCAGGAAATGGTAGATTATATGAAAAGGGAAATGATTTGAAGCTTTCTCACTGTAAATATTAAGACTGCAACAAAGACGCTGACACAGCGGGATGCATCTGCAGCTCTTTAATAGGTATAACAATAAATAGACAGGCGATGGTCAAAAACCGGCAAACAGAGCAATGTAGATGAGACAGAATTAAAATGTAAACACAGGCCAGGGTCGAGACAGGCAGCAAACAATCAACAACAATGTCTGTATCAAAAAGAAGAGGCAGGCAGCAAAAAGTCAAAAATGTTAAACAGTCCAAATGACAACGGTAAAGCAGTCTGGAAAAACGCTCTGAAATGTAGCACATGGCAATACAAGACGTCATAAGTGCTGGGTTCCATCTGCAGCATATTTATTACTCCTGGTCAAACAGGCAGAGATCGGTAACCGGCAAACAGTAACAAAGTAGGCAGAGCAAGGCAAAAAATGATACACAGGCAAAGGGTCAGGGCAGACAGAAAACATTCAATACAATATAAACAGTCCAGGCAGCAAACAGGCATAAACAATAAACAGTCCAGAGATCAAACACAATATAAACCAGCAAAATCGGAACCGTTCAGAAATGATAGCCATGGCAAATCAGGACTTTGCAAAGAGTGTTTGCTCTTAAAGGTTCTCCGCACCCTATTTAAACTACATGGTTTAAATAGGGTGCGGAAGTCAGGCATGGGTGGTGAGCCGGAAGTGATTAGTCCCAGGTAGGTGTCATTCTGGAAGATGTAGTCCGAATGTAAGTGAGCTAGAAGTAAGGAGAAGGCAGAGCTAGGTTATCCTCTGTGACAATAACATTGCTTTAGAAACTTTCCTTTGCTTTAGAAACCCATAATCTCCGCTTGTTTTTGCACTTGCAGAATTTAGGAATTTGGTCTTCCAACACGTGAATAGAAAACGTGAGGGAGGAGATGCGCAATAAATAGCGACGTATAATGTGTGAGTATGCAGAGTATGGAGCAGTTTACGTTTAGAGCAAGATGGGTTAACTAGAAGATTGGACGTGATCACAATAATTCTTTCAATTTTTCGAGTCTTTATGATTAATGCCCAGGAACGCAATAGAAGTGGCTGCTGTTTTGTTCTGAGCAATCGGGATGCCAAAATCTGTGTTAGGCAGTAGGTCTAGAGATAATCACTAGGTTCATTTGCAGGAACGTACCATAAAAATTCTCTGGTTCTGGTTTCAAAGATATGGTTTCACACTCTCCTGATGAGGTGCTGATACCTAGAACTGACATCAGTTTTACCCCTTTCTAAACTCCCTTTCCACCACCCTTCTAACTCCCTCTGGGTTCAGATCACTGGAAATTTACTGTTATGTGATGTTACGTGTAACATGTGAAGCTATCAAGGTTTCATTTTCATGTTTAGTATCATTTTAAAGGTTATGGTGTGATGGGTGAAGTAAGGTCAAATTGTTAACTATCTCTGCAGGGTGCCCCTTCAGGTCATGAGAAGCTTACCAGACCAAATTTTAAATTGGCTGTAGATTTTATGAATCTTTGTCTTATTTATGTATATAAGGTGGCTAGGGAAAAGACTCAGCGAAGCTTTTTATAACCAGAACTTCCTGCATTATTACATTTACATTTAGGCATTTAGCAGACGCTTTTATCCAAAGCGTCTTACAAGGTGAGGAAAACAATGAATCGAAAATCATAAGGAGGCAATAACATCTGCCATGCACAGTTACACTTTTACCAAGATTCCATCTTGATAGAGGCTATACCTGTAGGGAGAGAGGGTGTAGTAGGGTGTTTTTTAAATATACTTGTTCATACTCATGTCAGGTATTCATGAAAGAGCTAGGTTTTTAGTTGTTTCTTGAATGTAGTAAAGGATGCAGCAGACCAAACAAAGTTTGGATCATTCCACCAGCGAGGGATGATGAAGATGAACCTGCGATCAAGCGATTGTGTGCTTTTAGAAGAGAGTATTACAAGGCAACATTCATTTTCTGACCATAGGGATCTCAAAGGGGTGTAGATGTGTATGAGTTTAGGGTTTTGTATGTGAGGAATAAAGATTTTAATTTGATGCATGTGGCAACTGGTAACCAGTGAAGGGAATTGAGGAGAGGTGTGAAATGGGCTCTTTTAGGCTCTTTCAAGACCAGTTGAGCAGCTGCGTTCTGAATCAGTTGTAGTGGTTTAAGTGCCTGTGCTGGAAGGCTGGCCAACAGAGCATTGCAGTAGTCCAGCCTAGAAATGACAAGGGCCTGGACAAGGAGCTGTGTTGCATGTTCAGTGACATTGAGATGTGTCTGTATGGCAAAGGAAGAATCAGTTCTGTAACCAGAACTTCCCACACCAATGCTGTGTGTCTGGATTGTCAGGTATGATTTATGTTTTTTAACTTAACTCTTGTATTCTGTGATCATTTTTTATTTCTTGAATTTGATTTCCTATTGTGTCATGTATTTCTTTTAATTGATGTTTTAACCTGCCTGGCATAATAAATTGTAATTCTTGATATATTTGAACATCTTCAGAATTTGATTAGAGATAGATTAGAAGGAGTGCAAGGTTACCGCAAAATAAGTGCCAGGATAAGATCTAACTGGGAACTAGTTTAGAGCTAAGAGCACATAAAATCCAGATTTCTGTCTATCACCTGATTTAGCAAGTTGCATTATCGTGGCAAGGAAGTTATTAGATCTGAGCAAGCATAGGGCCACCAGGTTTAATAATATTAGTTACCCAGCAACCTCTGACTAAGATCAGACTGACCGCTTTATGATTGTGAGATCTGGCCAGCACAAGTCTCAGTGCAACATCGGGTTCCTAATGAAATAGGGAGTTTTAGTTATAAAGAATAACTAAAAGTATGGGAATTTACAAATAGTTAAACAAATTATGATCAAATAAATTGGAATCACTACCTTAAATTTCATATAAAATTGGAGTCAGATTGGAACTAACCACAGAATCAATTAAACTAAATTATAATAAATTAAAGAACTTTAGCAAAAGTGCTAAGGAAAGGCAGAACATGTGAGATACCTTCACCCACGACATTGGATTCTGTCATTGGGCCAATGTGTCCTTACAACTGCAAACACTTTTGGACTAAAAAACATTTTCATAGAGCAAATGCAGAAGGTAAGGGATGGCATAATTGTTGGGTGAAATCCAGCTTATAACTTCAGACAGTGTCAAATCTTGGGTCTGCTTTTGCAGCCGAAGGTTAAATGTACGGCGAAGTGGAATTTATTGTGCATGCAGATGCCAGGTAACTTAGGGGACTACTTTTGTCAAGCATGCACTCTGGCCGACACTTTAATCATAGTTTTTGCTTGGTCAATATTATGATTATACAGAGAGTATTCTTTAAAATGATTGAGACTGTTCGTGCTAGGGAACAGAGAATTGTCAGGGCTGAGAGATCAATTATCAAGCATATTTCCGCACTTAGAGTAGTAATCCACTATGACTAGGTGTAGGTGTTTTGATTCTTACTGCATGGAAAAGGTTCCCTAAGATCCAACCCCATGATCTGAGAAGGTTCTGAAACTTGTGTTGATTGTAGGAGTCCACTGAGTTTTAAATTGTCATGCTTGTATTTTTGACAGATTTCACATCCCTTGACGTAACTTCAGATGTCAGCCCGCACAGTCAGTGACCAAGCCACCTCCAACAGCCTCAACAAGATCTTTAGTCTGCCCAGATGTCCACCCATTGGATTATCGTGGAAGTAATGCAAAAATACAGATATTAAATTTTGAGGGACAACCATCTGAAATTCCTCTCCATTTTTTATTGGAACTTGCCGATATAATACTCCCTGATGTTCTTCAAAGGTAATTTTCTGGTCTTTAGTTTTTCTTGTTTAAGGTTTTGATTTCAGATGACTGACTGTCTTGTTATTCTGTTGACCTTGTGCTATTTCAGCAAGTGAGTGTAGAATGTCTGAAGAGTGATTAATTGGTGTAACCACCAGACAAGATGCTTCTGCCTTCACAGCTACAGGGGCTCTCGACAGCGCTTAAGGCAGCCCTTCTGATGGTGGACTTGAAAGTCAAACTGCTGTTGTTAAAGGGTCCAACAGGTCAGACGAGAGCTGGTCTTGGGGCTGTTAAATACCCAGGTTAAGGCAGCATGTTCGGTATAGACATCAAATTGTCTCCACTCAAGATAATGTTTCCACCGCCCAGACAATTGCCAAACATTCTTTTTCGGAAGTTGAGTAATTAGGTTCTGCTCTGTGTAAAGTTCGAGATGTGTAAGCTATTACTCACTCTCCCTTAGGTGTCTGCTGGCAGAGAATGGCCCCCAGACCCACATCACTGGCATTGGTATTGACCTGGAACGGCTGATTGAGGTCTGGCTGACTTAGGACAGGTGGACTTTGATGGTATCGAAGCTGGCCTGGCATTCTGGTGTCCACTGCCACTTTACATCTTTCTTTTTCAGATTGTTGAGGGGAGTTGTGATATCTGCAAAATAAGGTATGAATTTGTGGTACCAGCCAGCTAAACCAAGAAAGCGTTGAAGTTCTTTGAGGTCTCTGGGTGAAGGATATTAAACGACCACTTTGGTTTATTTAGCATCCACTTCGGCTCCTCTTTCAAAGACAATGTGTCCCAGGAATTTCAACTGTCTTTTAAAGAAGTGGCACTTTTTCATTTTAAGGGTGAGAATGACTCAGTCTTTGGAATGTGGCTGCTGAGTTTATGAGCCCAAAGAGCATAGACTGGAATTGATATAGCCCCTTGGTGATAATCAAGGCAGTCTTGTCTTTGCTGCTTTCATTTTTAAAAACCTTAAAAACATTAAAACCTTTTAAACCTTGGCTTGAGAAATGGAGATGTTAAAAACCTTAAATAACATTTAAAACCTGAAAAACCATATCAATATTTATACGTAAAATTTCAAAAGCAAGCACTTTCATTTCTTTCTTTGTAATTATTCATACCAACAGACCTTCTTACTACTCTTTCTAACACTTCTTGCATGCAACTTGCAGTTTCATAGAATATATGATTATGAATTGTAATGTAAAAATGCGAAAACACAATGGGTTGGATAGGCGCTCCTCCACAACAAAGAATGTGAAAAAATAAGAAGTGCTCATGCACTTCTTTGCAGGTGTAGTGGCCATAAGTAGCATTCCTTTCAGGGTATTTTCCACAACTCATCTATGGTGTTCAGCCATATTATTGGTCTGAGCAGTGTTATACTTGTAGACATTGTTTATAAACAATATTCCTCATCCATCAGTGTTTCCATTACTTCTCCACTTGCGTTGTTTTCATTAACTCTCATAACCATTACTGTTGTCATTCCAGTTTCAATCACTTTTTGGGCCAATCCCCTTATACATGGAATACAACAGCACCCACATAATGCCAGCAATGATATTGCAACAGATACAGACATTAATACAGATGTAATAAAAGTGTTCCATTTCCCAAACTATTTCTTAAGCATCTTAGACAGGGGATTATCAATGCCTTTTAGTTTTCAGCCAGTTCTACAGATAGTGTTTTTAACCCATCTAATGCTTTGGATATGCTCACTAATTCCCTCAATAGCTTGGACTGAGTAATTAACAAACCTTTGTTGGTTGTAATACAGGTAAGTGATCCAATCTACATTTTTATTAACTGTTGACCACCAAAAGATGATAGATTCAAATCCAGCTAAAATTTGAAATCTTGTCTTGAACTCATAAGGCACTCCTCCAGATACTCCTATAGCATCTATGTACACTGTTTTGTCAAACGATTCCCCAGGTAATGATCTTTTATGTCTCTTTAAATGTGTCTTTTAGTTCCTCTACATCTGGTATCCCTAACTTCCGGTTCCTGTTTGACTTGCTGCAAGTGGTTTGTGTTTGTGCCTCTGCCTAGCCTTGCTCTGACTCTCTTTTCTCACTATTTTTTATCTCATTACTTTTGGTGTCTAAATTATTAAATGTAACTTATTTGTGTATTGTTTACATCGTACTGAATTAACTAGATACTGCTAGCTTTTGATTGTTAGTCATTACAGACAATTCAGTTCATTTAGCAGCACGCTAGCTGGTCAGCTGTTAGGGTAAGGGCTGTGTTTACTGTCTATACTGTCTTCATCTCCTGCGTTTTTCATCTCCTTGAGTTTATCAAACAACTGCGGTATGTAGGATTAACTCATAAAATACGGTGAGTCATGGCTTCTTCTGTTATTGTAACATCCGCTGTTTGCCACATGTTTAGTGTAGGCTTCTCTGTCAGCGCTGAGGGTTTTACATGTGATAAATGTAGAGAAATAGGTAGGCTGACAGAGAAGATTTCAGAATTAGAGACACGCATCCAGACTTTACTCGAGGATAGTAAGAGTGATAGGGCTTTAGACCAGAATTTGGAGGCGACTAGGTCCATACATTGTTCGGTTTCAGTTGCAGATCCCCCGCAGCAGGGAAAATTTGTGACTGTGAGACGCCATAGCCACAGGACAAAACGCTGCTCTTCCGTTATGATTACAGTTACAAACAGGTTCTCCCCACTTAGTGACACATCCACTGAGACACCTGTTGAAAGTGCCCTAGTTATCAAAGATTCTATTGTACGGAACGTGAAAATAGAGGCACCAGCCACCATAGTCAAATGTTTACCGGGAGCCAAATTGCCCAACATTAAAGCAAATTTCAATTTGTAAATTCAGTTAAATTATTATTCACGTCGGCACAAATGTTGTTCGTCTCCATCAGTCGGAGATTACAAAAGATAATATTAAAAAGGTGTGTGAACTTGCTAGTACAATGTCAGACACAGTAATATTCTCTGGCCCCCTTCCTGCTTATCATGGTGACGAAATACATAGCAGAGAACCTGACATATAGTGTCAGGTTCTCTGAGGAGAAACAACAGAAGACCCAAATGCAGGGCAAGGGAGGTTTATTGACAATTAATGTTCAATATAGATGGAGCAGAGACACAGTTTGGATGAGGACGATGAACTCTGGACCCAGGAGGACAGCCCGGCGCAGACAGGGGTGATGGTGGGACCTCGGGAGGGTGACGGACAGGGCAGGAGAGGCGGCTGGCGGCTGGATGGGGCGTGGTGGCAGGAACCGGCGAAAAGCAGGTGAGTGAAGCGGAGAGTTGCTAGTGATGGCAGACTCCTGAGCATAGAGCAGACAGGAAGCTGGCGGCGTAACACTGAAAAACAACAACGCAGATGGCCTGAAGCTTCGACAATGCCGTGGTATAACGAGCAAAAATGAAACATGGAAAATGGAACGCAACTGGAAGCAAACAAAACTGGACATATTTCGGATAGCATGGAAGGAGAATGTTTTAAATTATAGAAAGACCTTAAAAAGCTCCAGATATGCCTACTTTTCAAATCTTTTAGAAGAAAATAAACACAACCCTAAATATCTATTTGACACAGTGGCTAAATTAACCAAAGATAAAGCGTCATCTGCCTCTGACAGTTGTCAATATCATACTATTCATATTTTATGTATTTCTTTAATTTGAATTTCTAACAAAATAGACACTGCAAGGGAAAAAATCATAAACATGCAACTGACTTCAACACAAACAAATCAGATGGTGCATCATAACCTGCCCAAGGAGCAACTCTAGTCATTCTCTACTATAGATAGGGATGAACTGTCAAAAAAAAAATCATAGCATCTAAATCAACAACATTTATGCTTGATCCTATACCTACCAGGTTGCTAAAAGTGATGCTGCCTGAAATTATAGACCCTCTACATAGTATTATTAATACATCATTGGTGTTGGGATATGTCCCAAAGCTTACAAACTGGCTGTTTGACCCGTTATTAAAAGAACACAACTTCATCCCAGGGAACAAAACTCCAGAGCCATCTCAAATTTACCTTTTATCTCAAAAATACTTGAAAAACTGGTGTCTTCACAGATATGCTCTTTCCTGAAAAGAAATAGTATCTATGAGAATTTCCAGTCAGGATTCAGGCCATATCATAGTACAGAGACTGCTCTCATCAGAGTGACTAATAATCTGCTTTAGTCAGCCGATCGTGGCTGCATCTCTCTTTTAGTATTACTCGACCTTAGCGCAGCCTTTGACACTATTAACCACAGCATTCTACTAAATAGGCTTGAAAACTACGTTGGCGTAAATAGAACTGCACTGGCATGAACTTAGTTTTCATTGTTATGCTGATGATACTCAGCTATACATTTCTTCTAGGTCCAACGAGATTCATAAATTCACTAAACTAACAGAATGCGTAGTCGATATCAAAACTTGGAAGACTAGCAACGTTCCACTATTAAATTCAAATAAAACAGAGGTTTTACTTGTTGGACAAAAACCTTCCACACGGACCAACATAGAACACTGCCTTACTCTGGATGGATGCTCTATAATGCCTGCTTCATTAGCCAAGAATCTGGGTGTCATTTTTGATAACAATTTGTCCTTTGAAAGCCACATTTCCAATATTTGTAAAACTGTTTTTTCAGCTTAAAAATATACCAAAACTACGACACATGCTCGAAGCCAGACACTAAAAACTCATTCATGCATTCATGACATCAAGACTTGATTATTGCAATGCCCTACTTGGTGGCTACCCTGCAAGATTAATCCAAAAACTCCAGATTGGTCAGAATGCAGCAGCCAGAGTTCTCCTGAGAACGAACAAGTATGACCATATAAGCCCAGTTTTGTCATCTCTACACTGGCTGCCTATCAAGCATCGTATACATTTTAAAAACTTGCTGACTACCTACAAGGCCCTGAATGGTTTAGCTCCTCAATGCTTAAGCGAGCTCCTCTCCTATTATAATCCTTCGCATTCACTGCGATCTGAAAATTCTGGCCAACTGTTAGTACCCAGAATTTTAAAAACAAGTGCTGATTTACATTGTCATTTAGCTGATGCTTTTATCCAAAGCAACTTACAAATGAGGACAAAGAAGCAACTTCAATTACAATAAGAGGCAACAGTAAATAAGTGCATAGATATAGACAGGTCTCAGGTATTTCAACACAGTATAAGAAGGGGTTTTTTTTGGAAAGGATGAGTTTTTAGTTGTTTCTTGAAAATGGCTAATGACTCAGCCATTCTGATGGAGATATGGAGNTCATTCCACCAACTGGGCAGAGTGAAAGAGAGAGTCCGGGAGAGTGATTTCTTCCCTCGTTGGGATGGAGCCACAAGGCGACGTTCGTTAGCTGAACGCAAATTTCTGGTGGGCACATAAGTGTGAAGAAGTGAGAGCAGGTAGGGAGGTGCGAATCCAGAAGTTACCTTGAAGGCAAACATCAGAGCCTTGAATCTGATGCGAGCAGCTATTGGCAGCCAGTGCAACTGGATGAACAGTGGCGTGACGTGTGCTCTTTTAGGCTCGT
>JAZGTJ010013456.1:0-14949 GCA_036877575.1 Botia almorhae
AAATAAAATGCAAAACTAAGTTTAATCTAAAAAGAGGACTTTGGACCACTGAGCAACAGTCCAGTTCGTTGTCTCTGGTGGCTTGACACAAGGAATGTGACATTTGTAGGCCATGTCTAGGATTGTCTGTGCGCAGTGGCTCTTGATGCGCTGACTCCAGCCTCAGTCCACTTCTTGTGAAGCTCCCCAAAATTATTGAAAGGATTTTGCCTGACAATCCTCTCAAAGCTGCGGTTATCCCTTTTGCTGGTGCACCTTTTCCTCCCACACTTTTTCCTTCCACTCAACTTTCTATGAATATGCTTGGATACAGCACTCTGTGATTAACCATCTTCTTTAGCAATGACCTTTTGTGGCTTACCCTCCTTGAGAGACCATTTAAAAGCTCAGGAAACCTTTGCAGGTGTTTTGAGGTAATTAGCTGATTACTGGTTTACAGTCACTGGTGTGACTGTGTCTGTATAATAGCTGCATAATGATTATGTCTTCATGATTTTATTAACCTATAACCTTATTAAGTTGTGAGATGTTAAGCTTCTGTTTTATATGTATAAAAAAATCAACAAATATAAATTAGTTAAAAGATAGACAAAAATACTGTATTTTTATATTTTTATAAAAGCCTCATTTTAAAAGAGGTTTGTTAAATAATAGTTTGTTGTGCACACTCATATTTAATCAATATTTCCTGGGATTTTCCAATACATACACCTATAAACCCTTTTTGGAAGTAAAAGAGTTAATATGGACTATAGGCTGAAAATTATTTGTGTTTAAATGTTGTTAGTCTGTGAAATGAAAATGACTCTAACCAGAGGACAGCAGAATTACAGCTTGCAGAAGTGCCACCTCTGAATCATCCAGGTTAAAGGTGGACAGCGAGACTCCCAGATCAAAGATGGCATCCGAGACCACACCCAGACCCCCGTTCTTGAGCTGGCCCCGAGTAACCGCCATCTCTCCATTCAGTGTCAGAGTCTCACTCTCTGAATCATAACGTACAGCTGCTCGTAGCGACATGATCTCCATACAGCAACCCTTTAGCAAGATAATCTGGTCCTCACAAGGCAGCTAAACAATTACATATAACACAAGATTAATTACAGTAAATATTACAATTATAATAACACATACCAAACATGGATTAAGAGCCGTTTACACTATGGATGATAACAATACTTATAAAGTTATTGTTCTATTGTTCTTATAAAAATGGTTCTAAATGTAATGGCACAGTACACACCAGACATGTTTACAAGTCTTTGAGGTCCAAGTCAGGTTTTAAATCTTTGTTCTATTTTTATCAATAGTTCTGTTAGCTAGTTATTTTAATAAACAGTGTATAAGGCTAAATTAATTTTGAAATATTAAAATGAATTAGAATGACCTGGTAGTTTATTTAAAATTGTCTATTAAAGCACAGAAGGTTTCACTTCAATCATTAATTTAAATTTTAAACAAATTGTATACACAATCAAAAATCTAATCAGATATATTATTGGTAAAAAATGAATGTTTTTTTACATTTTCATTACGTTTTACATTTTCATAGAATGTATTTCAAATATAAAATATAAATGAAACAGAACATTAAATACTATTCGAACTTCGCTACATTTTGCTTGCTGTAAATGCAGTGAATTCCCTCACACTAAAACTCAGATAAAGGAATCTGCCTTTGGGTGCAGCGAAATTTGGAAATACTTTGATCATAATGATTGCATGAAAGGCTTAAACAAAGACACTCCATATATAGGCAAGCGTTACAGTTAACAACACAAAGAACAAAATTTTGTCTGTTATAAGCCAATATAATAACGCATCCTATACCTATAACGCATCCATGACTATAACAATGGGTGATAAACATGCATGCCTTAAGCTCAGGTATCTATATAATAATGCTGGCTTTAGATGCTGTCCTATTTGTTCCAACAGCACATATTGGTACTAAAATGAGGAAAATAAATAGAAAAATGTCATTTTAATTCTGTCATATGGAAAAGTAAAGAGAGTTGTGACTTGTTTTTCACACGTATGAAAAAAATCATATCAGTTAACCACTAGTTAAATGTATCATTGCCATTAAAAAAACATAACTGGCATACAGTCTGGAAACAAGTTTTAAAGTTGATACATTTTAAAGCTTTCAGAAGGCTGAACCGTCATTCTTACCTCACAGAACATGGGCAGTTTTTTGGCAAAGTCCACAACGCGAGTGATGGCGGGGGTGATAATTTTTGTAAACTGACTGAAGGCTTCTATGTCCACTTTGCTTCCCTCCGGTGCGTTGACGATGGGTGCCGAACCAATGTCCTCTGGCTGCAATGACAGGAAGGGGAGGGAAAGTGTGCTAAGTAACATAGGCATCATTAAAAAAAACAGGGCATTCACAAAGACAAAGGTGTGACACAGCAAATCCTCATTACCCTCTAAAGCACAAAGAAGGCCAGAGACACAGCAAGACATGGCGATGAAACAAAAGAGGAGCCCAGTTATTAAGAGGGAAAGGAGGAAAATTGGAAATTATAAACTAGAAGATGGAAGCGGAACAGAAAAGAAGTCTTTCCTATATCCTTCTGCTGGGGAGTTTATTGACTGGGGTTATCCACTGATAATGCAATGTTTTCAAACTGATTTGTGCCCTTCTGACCAAAACAATGTGACGTGAAAGCTAGAGCAAGCCAGATTGAGGGTTTAAAAAAGACTGGAAGCTGAGTACAGCCCAATCCATCCATTTGTTCCACTGTGACATTAGTCAGATTATTAATCATTATCTTAAGCTTTTGTCTTCTGTGTACACCTTCATTCTGACACAGCGAGCAGAGAGCTACACAAACACACCAAACAAATGCCTCAAGCATTCAGCACATCCAATTATCCGCAAAAAAACATAGCAGAAATGGAAGCAGCTGAGAATTTGAGAGAGCGTTCTTTTGGATGAATACATGAATAAGTGTATTTGCTCTGCTGGTTCTTACCTTGGCCTCCTTTACCCCCACTGCACTCTGGTCAGAAGTACAGAATAAATTACATGTTATTTCATTAAGTAGCTTTGCTTCCTCCACCTGTTGGGCAATCAACAGGGATCGTGAAGTTTCAATGAAGAACCCGAGTCAACTAAAAAGAAACCAGTTTAAACTGGACAGGTGAGAGTGCAGCCAGAAAGACAGATATTGAGTGGAGTCTCCATGGAGTTCAAGGATTAAAATAATTTTGAATAAAAGTATCACATTTAAGATTTAAAGATTAAACAGTGGCCCTTTAGGTGGGCTGGGCGGTATAGCTGTATAAAATTGTTTATTAATCTTTTGACAATATTATGTATACATCTTAATATTTATGTCAGTGATTTGGTTTTTCCAAAATGATCATGAGGCCTATTCATTAAACACTGATTTAAAACCTTTATTACATAACTTTTTGCATTAAAGGTTTACACAAGCATGGATCTATAAATGATTTACACATTAATGAATTCTAATTATTAAAGTGTTTAATATATTAAAATATATATTTTTAAAATATATATAATTTAAAAACATATATATTTATTTTTCCAGAAAAATATTTGTATGAATATGCTCTAATATAACAAAGAATAGTAATCAACAGTAATGCCTACATATATTTTTACTTTTTAAAATACAAAAGTTTCATGCCAAGATCTGATTATGAAATTATGAAAACTTACCAACTTCAATGCCATTTTTGACATTTAAGTTTAAAGGTAAAGTGTGTCATAACAAACAAACAGCCCCCACAAACTCACAGGATTGGTTGATCCAATGCTGAGTCACTTAAAACAATTCTAACGTAATTCTGCTAGTTGCATAGAAATGACACACTTCACCTTTAAATTAAAGATGCTGTTTTAACACGTCGTAATGCTCTCATACTCATAAATATTGAAAAAAGCAGAATCGCTAAACATTGACATGGTCTTTTGGAAGGTTAATGATACAACTGTGATGAAAACCGAATGCTAAACGTTTTAAAGCCACCAAACTCCACATGGAAACCCACAGCAATGCTAGAGTCCTTAAACGGACTTCAGTCTGTAGAGGACTGAAAAATAACAAGAGAAAAGAACAACTGTACAACAATTAAAAACTTTTTAAAGAGAAAGACAAAAGATCAGAGAAGAAATACACATGAAACAATAGAGTTTTGGTTTAGGAAACACAATGCAGCTTGAGGAAAGAGGGACAAAGGTGTTCCATTAAAGTTAGTGCTGCTGTCTTTGTGGTAGAAAGTCTCCAGCGTCCATCTAACACTCCCCACTCTATAAGGAGAGACAAAAACATGGACATATTAACATTGAGAACAATGGTGTGGAAGGGCTGGGGAATTGTGTGAGAATGGTTGGGGAAGAGAAAACTGGGATTGAGGTAAGATAAGGAAAAAAAACAAACAAACAACAGAATCCCACCCAAAACAAAGAACCATCCTAAACATAAGAAACACGTCTGCAATGTCATCAGGGCAGAGATCCCTTACCAGGAATTTGCGCTTCTGTTTCCAGTGGTTGCCCTGGGCGTTTGTGGCCATGTGGGCCTCTGTGACGACACGGATCAGCTCCCATTCCTCCTGCGTGGGCTCCGGCCGGTCCCACACCGTCTTCTGCAGCTCTTCACGACGCCTCCGCTCACGATTCTCCTCGATTAGCTTACGCTTGGCTTGACGCTTTCTGTCATCCAACACCACTAATGAACAGACATACAGAGTACAATAACTGAGCTGGACATTACTAAATGACATTCTGTTTAGGGCTGTTTGCTAGATCTTGTTGTTGGGGCTGTTGTTTTACATTCCTTGCATTGAGCTAAGATCAATGCAAAATCAGTAGAAATGTTCCATCAGAACCCATAATCTCTGATTAAATATGGATTTTATTAAAGAGACCTCAAGGATTGTGAGGTTCTAGGCTTGAAGTTTTGACTTTTTACTGTTTTACTTTTTACTTGCCGTTGCTAGCATCATACTTAACCAGCATTATTTTTACTGAAATTTACCAGGACTTTTTTTTTATAGAAGCTGCTCACTTTTGAAATTTAAACTTGAAATTTAACTGTTTAATTAAACATAAACATAACAGCAAAATAAGCATGCAAATAAATTGACATGGTAAAATTTTCAATCTGTTGGCATCGAAATGTACACAAATGTGCACACAGTAAATATGCTGATAGTGTGCTGACAAAGGCAAACATCCTAATGTGTTGATTGAATTTTATTAAAAAGATGTCTTTCTTTAAGGAAAAATACTGATTATTGTAACTGCTGTATTGATTGTGTTTTTTCATGGGGAAAGCGATTTGATGGCTTTGGTAACATAAAACTAGAAACATTTTCCCCCAGTAGATTAAACTTTTAATAAAAAGGAAACTGTAAAGTGCCTGTACTTACAGACAGACCCACTACATAAGAACAAACTGTAGTCAAGTGTGTTTAATTTTAGGACACTTACAGTCTGTTGCCATGCCAACAGTGATGCATTTCTTGAAGCGACATTCCTGGCATTGATTGCGAGTGACTTTGTCGATGATGCACTTTCCCTCGTACTTGCAGGCATATGTTGGGTTTAAGTTCTTTTGGATTGTGCGCCGGAAAAAACCCTTCAAAAACAAAATGTGTTTTTTAATTACCCAGCAACACTTAATATGTACATTTTACACACAATCAAAAGAGAGGCTGAGCTAAAAACAGCAAATGAACAAGTTGAAACTCTATTCAAGTAAAACACTCACTTTGCAGCCTTCACAGGTAATGCATCGGTAATGATAGCCGGTTGCTTTGTCCCCACAAACAACACACAGCTCATCCTTGTCCAGATAACTTGGTATGTACCCTAAACACACACACACACACACACATTTGTACAGCTACCTTTGTAAGGAAATTTACTAACACAACAAAAAATTCTAGCCCCTTACCCTAACCTTAACCATCCCAACTAACTTCCTAAGCCTAAGACTTGCCCTAAACCTAACCATAACCTAATTCTAACCTTGCCCCTGAAACCAAGTCTTAACCTTTAAACAGCCGTCTCTATCTATCTAAAAGGAGACATTCTATAGACTTATATTGTTTTTATACACAGCTAGTTATAAACAATACAACCTAACCCTAACAAAACAATTTCTAAATTTTTACAATAAAAAAAATAATTTACTATATTTTTATAGCTTTACTACAAATAACGACATGCTCAAAGGAGGATTTGCTCAGATTTGTCAGGTTTTGTTGACTTTTGGGTAAAACATTGCCCGAAATATATGGTTAAAGATATTTAACCAAACCTCTCCCCACACACACACACACACACACACACAGACACACACTTAATCTGCTCTCACTAGTCTCACCATGAAAATTGAAAATTAGGATTTTTATATTTAAAATCAGAACATATTCCAACATACAATGTAAAACAGGAAAAGATTATTGCAATCTAATTAGATCTAATTAGAATACTATATTAATTCTATACTAGTGAAAAGCCATGTATTCATTAAAAAAGCAACCAATAACAAATGCTTTTCAAAAACGCTTTGAACTCCAGGCAGCTGGCAGCAGCCCAAAATCAATGTGTGATCAATAAATCTTGGGTAGTTCAGAGATATCAACCATGAGCTCAAACCCTCTGTTACTGAGTGTACTACACCCCCAACCCCCTAACTTTAGAAAAATCAATACACTATGCAACATCTAAAAGAACTTTACTAAAGACTACAAACTTACTACACTTTTTACTTTTCACAATAGTGGCAAGCACCACTATTACTCTCTTGCATTTGTCTTCATCTTCATATTTTCCTTTTCTGGACAAAACACATGAATAAGGTGTCAAATCAAGGGGCTTATTGAGGAGAGGTGTGCTATGACTTTTACAAGAGATTGGGTGTACAATGTTTTTAGGGTGTACGAAAAAGGGGCAAAAAACTCCATAGACTAAACATTGGTCTAAATTTTGTCCGAAATTTAATAGAGGCTTGGGGGTGGGCTCATATCTCTCAGCTTAGCAAGCAGCAACAAATGTTGACATTACAACTTTATAGCCACACCCTGGCAACCAGTTACAGTGCCCTAGCAACCACCCCATTGACTTCCATTTAAAAAGGTAAGAGGCATCAGAACGTTGTAAAGACAAGTGGATGGCCTCCTCCTAGACTAGCAAGTAATCTTTAATTATTACCATGGAAACTGTGCAGCCATTTCCTAGCAACCATTTTAAGCACCCTAGCAACCAACATTAGCTATATCTCAGTACCAGAACATAGAAGCGTAGGAGTTGGCTCGTTTGATCCACACACACATCTGTTTATTGATTTAACCCTGTTGACTGTCTAGCTACACCCTAGCAACCATGTAATAAAATGAATAAGCCATATCTCAGCATTAGAATACTGTAGAGACATGTGGGTGGGCTTATTTGACTCGGGCTGTCAGTGGGCTTTAGGTATTGCCCTGGCAACTTTCTGACCACACCTAGCAACCATTTAGATCAACCTCCTAACATCATAAATAAGCCATATTTTAGTACATCTACCATACTAGCATCATGTTAACATCATGCTCTAAAACTATCACCTACTCTGTTCCTTTGTGGTGGAATGAACTCCCAGCCTCCACCCGATCTGCTGAGACCATCACAACCTTCAGGAAACAACTCAAAACACACCTGTTTCGCAGACACCTGACTAACTCCTAATGCTCTGATATTCTTTACTACAAAAAAAAGGTTTGGAGATCGGGTCAGCTGGGAGTCCATTCCACCACAAAGGAACTGTTATGGAGGAGGCCAACCTGACAGAATCTTAACCACAATCAAGCATTCCAGGGGCCAGTGTAATGGGGGCCAGGTTAATATAAGGATTTGTATAAAATTAGTATATTAGGACTGAAAAAAGCAAAATAAATAACCTGTCTATACTTTATTAGATATTACTAACAAACATTCTCCAGTCAAACAACAGTGATACCTTTTGGAAGTACAATTTATAAAATCCATTCAACAACAGGTCTAAAAATAAGTTAGATGACTATAAAATGTAATATAGTATAAATTACTATAAAAGTAACAAGTAATATATAAACATACATTACATATACACACATATATATTGTAATAATATATTGTTTAGCACTTGATGTAAAATTATTTAGCCTGACTTCAAAATCATTTTAAACAAATATCTTTGATTGTTGTTGACCTTCTGATATCTTAAAAATTAAATGAAGGCATGATTGGTTAATCACAAATCACAGCAAATTCAAGCTTATCGGCTGATAAAATACTCAAGTTGATTTTCTGGACCCTACAGGATGTGTGTGTGGTTAAAAGAGATTGTGTTTGGACTGCCGCATCTGACAAAATAAACTAGGCTGCCTGCAAAAAGTGAAACACAGCAAGGCACAAAAGAGAACACTCTTACTGCTCTGTGCTGTTCTGTAACATTTAGTGCCTACTACTATGTGCAGTTTTTGGATTTGTTAAAAGTAGTATGCTACATTGTTTAAATATGACCTAGTGACCTGTAACTCAAGATATTAAAAAGCCAAATATTGTATTCCATGTATATTTTAAAAATTGAAGTTTAATAAAATCTAACACCTTAAACAAAGTTGCTTCTCTACACTTTTAGAAGAAAATTAACACAACCCTAGATATTTATTAGTTACAGTGGCTAAATTAACCAGAAAATAAAGTGTCAACTGATTCTGACAGTTGTCAGTATAATAGCAGTGATGATTTCATGACTTCTTTAATAACAAAACAGATACTGTCAGAGAAAAAAAATCATAAACATGCAACATAATTTGCTCAAGGAAAAACTCGTCACTTTGTACTACACATAATGAAGTGTCAAAAATAATTAGAATAATGTATGTTTGATCCTATACCTACCCAGTTGCTGAAAGAGATGTGTTTTGTATCTCTTCCTGTAAATAAACTGTACCTGTGAAAAGTTCTGGTCATCATTCAGACCATACCATTGTATAGAGACTGCGCTCACAATAATTTGCTCATCGTCTAATCGTGGTTGCGTTTCTCTTCTAGTGATACTCGACCTTGGTGCAGTCTTGACACTATTGACACAGCATTCTCTTAAATAGGCTTGAAAATTATGTTGGTATAAATGGAACTGCAGTGGCATAGTTTAAATCATATTTATCTGACCGATTCCAGTTGGTTATTTGAGAAAAAAGGTGTCATATCGATTACAAGTCCAGTATGGAGTAGTATGGGTTCAGTGCTTGGGCCCATATGCTACCTCTGGGAGCAATTATTAGGAGACATGGAGTTAGTTTCTTTGTTATGCTGATGATACTCAGCTATACATTTCTTCTAGGCCAAACAAGACTCATAAATTCCCCAAACTAACAGAATGCATAGTTAATATCAAAACCTGGATGCTTAGCAACTTTCTACTAATAAATTCAGACAAAACAGAAGTTTTACTTATTAGACAAAAATCCTCCACACGAAACAACCTAGAACACTGCTTCACTCTTGATGGATGCTCTTTAAAGCCTGCTTCATTAGCCAAGAATCTGGGTGTCATTTTGATAGCAATATGTCCTTTGAAAACCACATTTCCAATATTTGTAAAACTGCATATATCAAAATAAAAATATATTAAAACTATGACACATGCTCTTGAAGCCAGACACTAAAAAATAAATTCATGCACTTATGACATCAAGACTTGATTATTGCAACGCCATACTTGGTGTCTGCCCTGCAAGATTAATTTAAAAACTCCAAATGGTTCAGAATGCAGCAGCCAGAGTTCTCACGAGAACGAACAAGTATGACCAAATTAGCCCAGTTTTGTCATCTCTACACTGGCTGCCTATCAAACATCATATAAACTTAAATATTTGCTGATTATTATGATACATATATCAGTTTAAATCTAGTTTAAAGACCCACCTTTTTAATCTTGCCTACACATAGTCATATGGAATTATTACTCAAATCCCTTAAGGGATTATTAGGCTGCATTAATTAGGTAAACCGGAACCAGAGACACTTCCCACAAGAACAGATGTATTGGCTCCACACTAAATCTGTTTATCTTTCATTTCCCCAAGGTCCTGTAGTCAGCTGAATCCGAACTCTGAGACCAGATGGTGGGGGACTGGATGGAACGACCCCTGAGACAGATCATCAGGATTTGATAGACTTCCTTAGTAAACCTACCATTATATACATGCCTACTTTTAGCCTAGTTAGTTTCTATATTTTGTTGCCTGCTTAGTCAAAGCAGTGTGATGTTATGGCTGCAATTAGTCACATTATGCTTCGCCATTTCTGTTGGTACAATTTCTTGGTGCCCGACATATTATCAAATACAATTAAAACCATCAGTTTCTCCTCAATAAATAACTATAAATCATTATAGTCAACTCTGTTCATACCCAAGAAAGTTACAAATTGCAGCCTTAACCTGCCTGAGGCGAACTGGCCCTCCTGATTGAGCCTGGTTTCTTCCAAGGTTTTTACCTCATTTATACTTCATTGGAGTTTTGGTTCCTTGTCAATGTCACCCTGTTCGCTTGCTTGCTGTGAGACTGTTGACGTATAACTTAGCTTAGGGTTTTGTAAATTGTAAACTTCTGATATTTTTATTGTATATATTTTATGTATGCATGTATTTTACTTTTATGTGTTGTGTGTAGTTCATGGTACTATTGCAAATGCCTTATACCCCTGTGCCAAGTTATCTTTTATATGCCATCTCCATGTAAGCTGTACCGCTATATCTTAATGATTTTCCTGCTTTCCCCCTTTACCTCACTACACACACAAATCCAGTGGGAAAGAACAAGTTCTTTAGTAGCTGTGGAACTCATAGAAATAGGCTGTCAAGGCTGTTTAACACACTTTAAACATCAGATGCCGTGATTATTTTCTCTTTTTCTCTCGTACAATGCTAAGTCTTTAATAAATTAGTCATGACAAAAAATTATGATAGCTGATGTATTTTTCCATGACCGGCTGTGTTAGCGATTACATCGATACCTAGATTGTTTAAAACCATAGCTTGTTGGATAGTAAGCCACTCACTACAACTAACATAGCGATAAGCCTGTGTGAACTGATATTAGGTTAACATTGTAGAAGTACAGCTGTAGGCTTTCCACTGTGTATAAATATCCTTACAAATATAATTGTGGCTAAATTAGGCTCCCCTTCAAAAATTGCTCTTGAGAAATTTTATGTTTATGGACCCCCAACTGTTGAAAATGAAATGAAATTTGATTACATTTACTCCCATTCACTCACTATAAAACACTCGCAGAGGAGAGAAAGAATAAATGGATGATGAGGGTATTACTTTACCATTCTGCATGGGCTCATCTTTCCAGCGGGGGTTGCATTTGTCTGCTTGCTCTAAAACAAACAAGAAAGGCACATTACTACAAAGATATTTAAAGGGAGAGACACACAGAGAGGGAGATGGTGGGGCTTGGAAACACATGTCAGAGTGCTGTAAGAAATAGTAAGGCAGAAAAAGAAAATAGCTTTGCCCTTTTTGACACTTTTGTCACTTAGATCATGTGTTCAGAATTATTATTGTAGTGTCAAAATGCACATCACAGAATGAGCTTGCTTGCAGGAGGTCGTTTCTATGCTACGTCACTGCTTTGTGAAAGAGAATGTGTTGAGCAATGCCTTCAGTGCAGTTTCATTAGAAAACAAGGAAAAACCAATTGGGTACCCAAGAAAGTCAGATGTTTCAGTTCAAAGATCATAATGAAGTGCTGCTAAACAGAAAGAACTAAGAATTAAGAGCACTTAAAATGATATCTGTTACACAACCAGATGTTCAAATTCCATACAGCTGGAATGTTATACGTTTTATAGTGTTAATAGATATTGATAATAGAAATTGAAATTAGCTAATATAATTATGCTGCCTTCTAAGGAACCGTGACCAAACTTTCAAAGCAGCATAACATCTTCTGCTGGCATATCTTTCTATACTAAAAAAATGTAAAATGGCAGAAGCCTAAAACAGTGTCTAAATAACTATGTGACTATTAATTATCATTAACAAATGGTCTTATAGGCCTAGGTTATTTTACATCAAATTTCTTGAATTTAGAGAAATGTTGATCATAAACACATTTCCATATTTCCAAAAAATGCAAATAGAATATATAAAACATTTTGCCTGTTTGTTGTCTAGGTAGATTGTTCCCAGTCAGTCACTTACACAGTTCCATTTCAGCTTGGATCCTGCCTGAGAAAAAGCTGACTATATAGACAGTAGACATCAAATGTTTTTGCAGATTTTTATAACACAGATTAATAAAGACCTTACCTGACATACTGCTATATATTAGGCCTTGAACATCATTCCTATGTCGTCCACTGATTCCTGATATCTGACACACAGAGGAATAAGAAACAATGACAAAAGGAAACAAAGATGAGTCTGTCTCATACAGGGAAACCTTTGATTTAATGGCAAAATGTCTAAATCATATTGACCATTTGATTAATTCTCAAAAACACAATTTTTTCTTATACTCTCAGAAGTTGATAATTCTAAACTTGCTAGATTTTCAATAAAAATGCATTTTGGTGTCTTGTGGAAACATATCTGATGCTGAGACCATTCAAACTGTGCAAACCATCTACGATTTAAGAAAACAGCTGTTTACAAACACAACAGAACTTGTGCAATTAAAATCACAAGGCACACATCTATGCAGATTAAAATAGATTAAACTAAAATAGATTAAAATAAAAGTTGACAAGAGACAGTTTAAGACTATGTTTAAATTGGAAATATGATTTTGAACAGCCAGACTGCTTTTTCCAACTTTTTCCTTAATAAAACAAAAAAATATGAATTTAAAATTAATTAAACTCTAAAAAAGATATGATTATTGGACCAAACATCACAACACATATAAGGCTGAAATACAACATATCTCTAAATTGTGATTGTACAGTCATGTCTTTTTCCAGCCTGAGTGTGATAATACATTGCAATTTGTCATTTGAAAGTCACATTCTAAAACTCAAGTCACAGCAATCTTTCACCTTGGATATATAAAAACACCATGGCATATGCTTTCTGCTTACAACACAGAGAAGCTTATTTATGCTTTTTTGAGCTAAGTGTACATCTGGGTGACGTATTACTGGGTGTCTGTCCATCAGAGCTACTAAATAAGCTGCAGGTTTAAAATGCAGCAGATAGAGTGCTTATCAACCCAGTTTTATCACCACTGCACTGCCTGCCTGTTAAAAAAATCCAAATCTTATTGCATATAAAGCATTAAATGGTCTAGCCTTTCTGTATCTCAGCATCTATTAGACCCTGTTATGTCCTCCTATTAAATTCCAGTGTTTGTGCTGTTGCCAAATTTACAAAATGTTGAAAAGCCTCCCCAGCCTTATTCAGAATTCAGACACACGCTGTCAGTTCA
Organism: Botia almorhae; assembly: GCA_036877575.1. Classification (NCBI taxonomy): domain Eukaryota; kingdom Metazoa; phylum Chordata; class Actinopteri; order Cypriniformes; family Botiidae; genus Botia; species Botia almorhae. The sequence continues at coordinate 13,456 of JAZGTJ010013456.1, forward strand.
AGTCTAAACTTAAGATTAATCTCTTTAACATTCACTAATTCATGATGCAATCAATTAGATCGCATTAGTCAGCTTCACTGTAACTAAAAACATCTGTCACATACCTGTAATATAACTTTTACTTTTAAAAAATAATATATGTAATATAACTAAAAAAACTTTTAGTTTTTGATTTCATTTCTTGGGTTCAGACAGACCTAGCATCTGGCAGAACTCCCTTGCTGCATTAGCATTGACAATCAGCCGTATCCCTGCACCAAATAAAAGTCTCAACAGTTCACAGGTTGCCATGCCAGGGGTGTCCTGAGGTCAACAGAGTCTGACACACCATGCTCTGATCAGACCAAAAAGCCAAAATGATGACAACACACAAAAAAGCAGCTACACTTTGACTGCATAACGCAAAAGACATATCCATATCATCTACAATCACCAAAGTAGGCAACATAGGACAAATCTTATTTCTATCTTAGTTAATAATGTTGTATGTTGGTTAATAGCTATAAACATTACACTTTAGCAAAGACACAAGAGACGCTTTTCTGCTGTCGGGCCCGCGCACATCAGGGCTTTCAATGGGCCTGGAGGGGCAACAGCCTTTGATCTCTAGCTGGGAAGCCAAAATCAAGGTGCGTTTCCACTTCGGGTCAGTATCCTGGCAGTGCTGCCCTATAAACCTGCATCCCTAGATAAAGCATCACACAAACCTGCCAATTTCAGCAGAAAAAGTGTTTATTTAGACAGGAATAGCTAGATTGCATAATCACATATTGAGATCAAAATAGAGCAAACCAAAGGGGCTGTTTAATTCTTCTTTTGTTGTTTGCTGGGTGGAAGACGAGATAGCAAAGTTGTAAAGATGAGAAGATGAAGGTTCAGATGCATATATAAAGAGTGTAGGTGTATTTCTAAATCCCAGGGTTTTGGTGTGTTTGAAGCCTACTTTTTCACTGGACCTTGTTTATTCTGTATTTATTGTTAATATTTATTTATTGTTTTTAATCTAAAGCTTTTTTTTGGAAATAATATAATGTAGGCTGCTAAATGTAAAAAACGCGCCACCAGTCAAAAGTTCAGGATTACTTGCCTGAAATGTTTCTTATAATCTTTTTTAATCTTTATGATTTTTCTTATGAATTATTCATGCCTAGAATGTCACGGGCGGACGGGAAAAACCCAGCTGCAGACAGCGATTAAACAAAATACTTTATTTATAATCAAACAGAAAAACAAAAACCCACGAGGGGGCAAACAGCAAGTAAACAACGCGAGCTTAAACAGAAAATCACAAATGCGAGAATAAACTCAAAACGGAGATCCAGACAAACAACGTAACACACTAACAAAGCGTAACAACGAAACATCAGAAGATTACCGAACAGGAACATTACAGAACGGAAAACTCAGACAATCAACTTACAGACTAGGAACAAGACACTGCCACCGCCACGGACACAAGTTACAAGTTACAAGTGGAGTTTATTGTCATTTCAA
>JAZGTJ010013457.1:0-14949 GCA_036877575.1 Botia almorhae
AATGTCCGGTGCTAAACTGAACCTTACTTCCTGTTTATATACCCGCGGAGATTACTTCCGGGACCTCGTGACCTCACGTGACTCGGTGCGTGTGACAGATATGTCCTTATGTGGGTCTTGCTCAGGTCGCTCATCCTTTAGATTTTTAACCTGAGGAAATTTTGCACTTGTTTTGTGACGGTACATCTTTTTGTGTGCAGACCCAATGATACCAGGAATGGCAAGGTTAGGCTTGTCAAACATGTTACAGCCCAAAGTCAACTGAGGGAAAAAGGTAAGAGAGCTACTAAACTTAGCCTGATTTTTGCCACCTTTTGTCCCAACATTTTTGCTTTTGGTGTCTCCAGTAGCCACAATATCTTTCCTCTTTGGGTCAGATGAAGTTCCTTCTAGGATTTTTAGTGTTTTTAACTTTAGGCTATTTGCCTCTGAAGGCAGGCAGACATTTGCTTCACGGCCCCATATTGGCTCAACAGAGGCCATCATGAAACGCTGCACCTCGGCCATCCCTGAGACAATATTTGATAAGATGCTGGATGGCTCTTCAAACTCTCGTTGCTCATCACAGACTTGAATTTTTCCCTCTGACCAACCTATTCCACTCCATTCCTCTAAGCCACTGTCTTTCAGCAGTTGAGCTGAACCCTCAGTCTGGCCTTTACCACCCTTCTCATTCAACAAAGCCTTCAACTTTTTAGATGCTTGTGAAGTCTGATGTGAAACTTTGCACTTCTCTGCCTTAGGAGCTCTTGGGGCTTTGCTTTTTTGGTTACACTGACCTGTAGATTGTTTGGTGCTATTTTTTCTCTTTGACTTGGTCCCCTTTATGGCACTCATCATATCACCATCAAATTTAGCTTGATTTTGCTCCTTTATCCCCAGGCTTGAGTTGTCTTTACCATTAAAGATGTGCAATTGATATTTATGACCATCCACTGGATATCTAGTCAAATCTTGCTGCTTTATCATGCTGCAGTCCCAGTCCAAGTCTTTTGTACAAGACATTTTAGCCCCATCCTGAAAATCATTGGCCTTCCCAGCTTTCTTCATTTTACGGCCCATAACTTGAGGGGATAAATTGCGTGTCTCTGGAGAAGACAGCTCTGACAATGATGTGTGTCTGAATTTATCTGGAGTGAAGTTGGAGATATCCAGTAAGTCTGTGGACTCCTTTAGGGGTGTAGTTGCATTAATACTCTGTTGAATCACCAGTCTGGGACTGCAGTGGGCCAGCAAGCTCTCACTCACATCATCCTCACCATCGTTCTCACAGGACTTAAGGCTCAGAGAGCTGTAATGGCTAGAAGTAGCTGACAGTGAGCCAACTGATGAGACTGAGTCAAAACTGGTGAGACACCCATTGTCGGTGTGCAGTGTTGCTCTTTGAAATTGTTGCTGCCCCTGACATGCCTGAAACTCTGCATCAGGAGGCAATAGTTGCTCAGGCATGTAATTCTTTTTAAAAGACATTCTGTCACTTTGCTGACTCAGCTGGCTGTACACTGACGCAGTCAGACTCTTTGACATTGGCATGGGCATCTCTTTAGAGAAATTGTTTGTCTGGACTGCAGATTCTGCAATGTCTGCAGTGGTAAATTGTTGGTTGGGACCAAGCTGTGGGTGCCATGTTTGGGAAAGATTTTGACAGTTCTGGGATAACTGTTGGAGCTCAGATTCTGATGGTGGAGAAAGTACACAGCTTTGTGCTAGCTGAATTGAGGTAAACTGCCGTTTTTTCAAAGAGAGATCCACTGAGTGTTGACTATTAGGCTGCTGAGCAAAAAAAGAGATACCAGTGCTACCTCCTGAAGAATCTGAGGCTTCTAACAATGTTTGTAGGTAGCCACCAGGCATAATGGGTAGACTTGCAGCCACATTATCAGATGATGCCTCTTTGTTAGATGAGCAGGTGGTAGACACAAAAGCAAGTTTTTCAGAGGTATTATCTATTTGACTCTCACACAAATGGGGACTGTGTGGAGCTGGGGTGATTTTTTTATTCTCTGAAGCTCCTACTGTGTCTGTATTGTTCTCCAGCATGCAAACCTCCATCAGGTCTGTCATGCTCTCACTATTCTCCATAAGGTCTTTCATTTTCTTGCTCCTAAGTCTGACTTCACTTCTGAATTTCTGTATTCTGAATATTTTATTTCCTTTTCTCCTTTCCTCCCTTTCTTGTAATCTGCTGTTCCAGGAGGCAGTGTGTATGATGTTATTTGCGTCGAATGTGCTTGCACAGCTGGTGGCTATTGTTAATGGCCTTCCTATGGAGGCTGTCTCATCTGTAGTAGCAACTTCCTGCCTGGGATCAGAGGCAAAGAGGCCCTGTGTGTTAGGTGATTGCTCCACAGTTTGAATTCCCTGAATCCTAAGCCTGTTTGCTAGTTTGTGTTTTCTTTTGGGAGGACTTGAACTAAAGGCATGATGGTGTGAATTGTGTTTATCTCCTGCTGCCAGCTTAAGCTGCCCCTGTCTTTCTCTCTGTTGCTCCTGCCAGAAATCTTTCAGAGGTGAAAACTTCTCATATTTTCTGACTGTGTCCTTATTTAAGCTTACCGTTGTGTCAGCTGACTCAATTCTACTGAGTTTTACAGCCATGCCTTTGTCTCCTTTAAACCTGTTGATGATAACATATTTGATTATTACAGGTGGATCCTTGCGGGAGCACTTCCGCTTCTTTTTGGGATACCAGTCATCATCCAGTTCTTCCTTTGGACCAATAGGTGGTTTCTCTTGCTTTTCCACCATTTTTGCACCATTGATAGAGTCAACATAATACAAGTAGTCATCACTATACCTAACTTTTCTCTTGGCTCGTAATCCGTAATTCAGATGGTTGGAGCAACATGCATTCTTTCGTAAGGATGAGTATCTACCCTTGTTGTCTTGAACGGTGTCAAAAGAGGATATAGTGGTGGAACTGTCATCGCTATACTCCCCTGAGTCATCAGCTGAATAGCTTGAATCAATGTAGTAGTTCATTTTGGAGCTGTAATCAAGTGTCTGCTCAGTGGAGCTCTCGTTCCCATCTCCTTTGCTGTCATGTTGAAATCCAAGCTCCTCTGGTTTATTTGGTAGCTCATCCACTCTTTTTACCACAGCACCATCTTTTTTTGTGCAGTTTATCAGGACACTTGGGAAAAAGTTTAACTGTGTCTCCTCTTGTAGAACATTTGTTTTCTCTCTCATGTTGTCCTGGAAGGACTCATAGCGGATCTTCAGCGAGCACACATCACTGCTCAGAGTGGAATCATCATCATCATCAAACATGTAATTGTGCACATCCTCCTCAGAGAATAGGTTTACAGATAGTTCATTCTTGGAGCAGAGATCCAGCAATTCTATCTTGCTTTCACTAATGAAAGACTCAAAATAGCCCCAGTCCTGATTTGGATTAGTAAGCAGGCCATCCTCTCTATTGCACTTGTCTAATAACAGGCCCTCATACAGATATTTAGAAGCTGGATCAATTAAGTCACCCTCAGTTTTCTCTATGTTCTTCTTCTCTGCCAGCTGGGTTTTAGGGGCGGGGAAGTTCTGAATCTGACCAGAGAAAAGCTGGTCTTCATAACTATCTGTCTCACTCGTATTTATGCATTGCATGTTAATATTAGAGATAGGGCAGGAGCTGTATTGCCGGTTCATGGGAGCCATTCTGAGGTTTTGAGACTCTGCATGGTCCTTGGTCTCAATGAAGCAGCCCAGATATGTGCGAATTGGCTGCATCAGACAGTCCTGTGTCTGCCCAGGGATGCTTGCAGGTTCTATCATAGTGAAACAGGGCTGTTTGTCACCTTCAAAAAGCCCAGGAGGTTCAAGCCGTTGGTAGTACAGGGTGTGAGGAATATGGTGTGGCTAGAGGACTCATCAATTGGGTGACTCTCTACAGATATTGACAGTGACCATAAGTGGTTCTTCTTTAAGGTCAATGTAATGCTGTGGCAGTATAAATCAGCCTTCTGCGCACTCACTGCAGCAGTCGTGGAGGATGTGTGTAAGGCAGTATTTGTGGGACCATTTGACTTCAGATTACTTTTTTGATCTAGACAAAGAAAAACAAGTTCAGCCGTAATACTGTTGATAGTAATACCTAATACCACATTAATACATTGCATAGTTTATCCTTCTACCTAAGGGATAACATGAAATTGTTGTATTTACAAAACATTGGTCAGGGTAGATTCGCAAATGAAACAAGGCTGTGAGTTGTCATAAAAATGTGATTTTGTGTGCATACAATAAAGACAATGAGTGGCACACTCTTGTTTAGTTACCAACATTCTTCAAAATATATATTTTTAAAAAAGATACAGGCATATAGGTTTGGAATGACATAAGGGTGGGTAAGTGATAAAATAATTAACATTTTTGGGTGAACATCCTTTTAACTTGTCATCAATTGTCCAGCTCACCCAACATGAAATAGGACATCTTTTAACATGAAGTAGGATCTTAAACAGCAAAATTTATTGGTTGTACATCTGTCCATCACAGCCACATTTTCATATGTGAACTATTAAATATGATATCTACTCTGACTAAGGTCTATATTTGGATGTGGGTTTTTTTTGCCCATGAGGCTTTGGAAATGCCAGCAGGGAGAAAAAGTTGTAGGGGCAGAGAAAATAATTACATTTTGATGAAATATTATAAAATGTTTTTGTTATAAAAATGTTGTTAGAACAACATAAACTGATAAATGGTATTAAAAAATCCTAGGAACATTTATTAAGACCCTGTTTACACTTGGTATTATGATGCTTTTTGTTTGATTGGATCAGAAGTGGACAAGAGAGACACATTCCTCTTTAGACCTCATGTTTTAATCCATCTTTTTTGTCCACATTTGACCACTTCTGTCCCGAGTACTGCGAGAGGAGGGTCTATGAGCAGGTCCCTCTGATTTCATCAAAACACGAGCAGAAGGTTTAAAGTTGCTGCACACTAAAATTAAAGATTTTTTTTAGATATTTCAGAGCAAAGGATATAAGCTCACACAACACACTCTCACAAACTTTCACACACTCACAAAAACCAGAGCAGCCACTTTCGCTTTAGCAGTGATAGCCTCAAGACACCGCTGAACACTGTGGGTTCCCACTAGAAGTTACAACTGGGGAAACGTGGTCAAGGATTTGACTTTAAAATTCTGTCTGACAAGTGCACGCCAACACCTTCCCAATCATTTAGCATTAGGTCAGTAGGCGGTCTTTTTTGGCTGTTCAAACACTTACATCACAGGAGCACCATGAAAGCAATTAAGTCAAATGCGTTTTTTAACTACCTCTGGATGTAGTCGAAAGTGGAGAAGCTTAAAATGTTTTATAGCCCATTTACACCTGTATTTACTGTGGTCCACTTGTGATCCGATCAACAAAAATGCATCCTAATACCAGGTGTAAACATGCCCTAAGAAAGCAAATGGGGTCCATTTAAACAGGGTTTTCTTCAGTTGTCTAATCAAAAAATTATAGGGAGTGTATTAGGGGTAGGAGACTTTTGAGATTGTACAGAGAGATGGTTTGTTTGCTTTGAAAAATTTGTCTATAGCAGCTGAGGCGGACGAAGTGTACACTCAAGGGAGCATTCTGACTAGCATACACCATGCCAACACCACCTGCCTATTCCATTATGTCTAAGCTAATAAAATAAAACAAGATTTTAAAACACTGTTCTGTAACATAGAAGAAACTTAACATTGATTAACCAATGATTTAGGTAGTTTATGTTCACTTAAAGTACATCACCATAATGAAGTGTGCTTCCCAAGATTTAACTAACTAGACTCGTTTCAAATGTGTAGCTTTTTAAAGACAGCCATGGCACATTTTTAAAATGTTGAAATTTAAAGTTTTCAAATTTTACTGTGCTTGCGCTCTTCAAAACAGTGGTTTTCAAGGCCCTGCCCTCCACAATACAGTATAAACACTTGTAGATGTGAGCACTCTTTAATCAAGGGTTCTTTATGCAACAGTGCAACAGGCATGCTATTAAAACATTCGAACTGTTAAGTTCCCAGTTAAAGAAAAAAACACCAAATTATTTTAGGTCTTAAAGACTAGTAAAAACAGAAAATGCAGTTTTGAATGAATAGTTCATACTATTTAAACTGTTTAAACTAGTCACGTGATGTTGTTAACACATGAAAGTGAGGTTTTCAGTGAATAACTTTTTCTTTAGTATTTTTTTACACAAAGTTATTGTATAGCTTCGAAAGACTTGAAATATAGTGTCTGAGCTGAACAAACTACTTTTTATTCGATTTTTTTGGCAGTCCCTGATATCTGAATTCTGTTAAGTGTTGGAAAAGCATAAACATTCTGCCAAATTTCCTATTTGCATTCCGCAACATGAGGGTGAATAAATGATGGCAGAGCAAACAATCAGTAATGCACTCTCCACTGTAACAGTGTATAGTGATTATGTCTTGGTACAGACTTTCATGCTTGCCTAGAATCCTTAAAGGTTCATATGGGCAAGTACTGTTCTTTCTATCAAGCTGTCATATCTGTGGACTGAGGCATCATGTTAGTTATTGGTTCTGACAAGGGTCTGCAAAACTGTTCTCTTTTCTATGTAATACATTAACACTTAGCTGATACATACAGTATGAAGAAACATAATATTGAATGGTTTTAAAACTGTTGTGTTTTCCTTTTCTAATATAATAGTTTACAACTGATTATATAAATGATAATATAAATCCATGGGTAAGCACAGGAGAGCATATGGGGCTGCCCTGTCTGTTGGCACGTGATACCCTACAGCTAACCTCTGCCAGACTTGATGGTGAACACCCTCTGCCTTGTTTTAGCATTAAGACTGGTGTTAACTAACTTCTGCACAACAGAAGATGGAAAAATATGCCCAAATGACATTCTTGTTTACCAAAGCTTGAGCCACATGAACGAGCCACACCAACTCTTAATAACTACATTAGGCATACAAGCATGAAAAATTTCTAAAGGTTAAGCATGTGCTGCTTTTCAAATTTAAAAGCCACTGATCTTTTAGGTTATTCACAGGAAAAAAAAGTAATTGGCACTAAAAAAATTTAGTCTATGAAGAAACTATCGTTTTGATAACTAAAAATAAGAAATCAGTCATGGTTAGATCAGTTTCTTCAATTTCCATTTTAATTACAGATACAGTAACAATGTAAAATAACAGAAAATGTTTAACCTGTTTGTTACAAGTCTGTTACAAGCAAATTTATTCCTGTAGAATCGAAAGTGTTAATATTTATATTAGTTTTAGCCTCACGGTGTGCCCACAGTCTGGCTTATGCATACTGCAAAGATAAGGCAAAAGCTTATAAGAGAGCTTCAAAGTTTTGTTTGAGATATGTAGTAGCCAGCAATAATATCACATTTCTTGAGCTGCTTTTTTACTGACAGAAAAGTTCCTCTGACAGGAAATTTCCTTTTGTAAGGTAAGACGCTTAACACTTCCCAACAAATAAACGACTTTTATTCAAATGTAGGAAAAATAGACACAATGTCTATGTATAAGTCAAATTAACAGCAGACCACCATGGCAACTCTGAGGACAGCCACTTTTCCGATTTCAGTCAGTTATATGACAAAACATGAAAAACCTCAAAATAATTAACATTATTTACCTTCTAGTTAAAGTATTTTGGTTAATATTTATTCCTCTGTAATTATTTAGTATCTTTTATCTTGTCCGCTAACATTAAGCTTGTTTCGAGAAAAACTGTTATATAAAGTTTATTGTCCAAGATAATATACAAACCCATTAAATAATTCATTACACACTTGGGTAATGCTTAGGTGATTAGTTATACCAAATGTTGCATTTTCAGTAAAATGTGCATTTTAATAGTGTTGTCAAGCAATGGTGTCAAGTTTAAAAATAAATTAACTGAATACATTTGAGTCTTAGTCTCCTTATTTACATTTTAAATTAGTTTGCAGCAATAAAAGGACATACATAGTTAGACTACTGCATGTCCACCCTTAAAGAGTGAAAACAAATCTGAAAATACAAAGTAAAAATGATTACTACAAAGTAAAAATGAGATTACTACCCTGCAATATTACAAAGTTACATCATGGCAACAAAACTGGGATTTTCTCTTTTTCGGTTGCTACAACGCAACAAGTTATGTTGCCACAACGAGAGTTTGGTCATCAGAATGCGTTGCCGCTACATATCAGTTATGTGTTTTGGTTAGCTGGGTACAGGTATATTTGACCAAAAACACCATTTTATTGTGTTAAAAAAACACCATTTTATCCTGGGAGGATAGTCTGATTGCAAACGTTTCAATAGTTTTTGCAATATTGTCTATATAACCATTTAAAGGCTGCTGCACTGTTATTTGAATGAGCTACCACTATAAAGCATGCTTGTCTAATTTTGTGGCTAACAGTTATTTCATCTTAAATAGTTATTTAAATAATTTTTCTAATCTGATAATTCAATAAATTTTATAATAATTGGTCTATTCAAGATTTACCTGCCCTTAAATGTCAGGTAAAAACAAAGTCAGTCTCATTCTGTCTATTGGCAGCTTTTGGCCAGAGCTTTAAAATGGACCAGAATTCATGCCAATGCTTTCATATCTTCTTTATAAGGCAGCAAACAACAAATTAACAGGATAAATGGTTTTTGCCAAGATGACAATATTATATTACCTAATATTAAACACCTGACTGAATTCTTCAATGTTTTGTCAGTGTACTTGTGTCCCCCACACCCTCACATCTGCAGAGGCACTTAAATAACTGAGCTTAGGAAAACTGCGTCTACAGAGATCCATCAGGTTACAGAGGGTGCACTGGGTAATAAGGCAATGGATGTTCTCCTACATATTTCAAGGGCAAAGAAGTTTGTTTAACAAAGAATCAGCACTATGTTGTGTGGTAACCGACAGTGTCCAGTGCTGATGTCTCACCTGTCTGGTGTAATTCATTAGTTTCTATGGAGTCAGAATCCTGCAGGATGACTCTGGACTCTTGTCCATCAATGTGAGAGGCTCTTCTGTTTAAATGGTATACCATAATACCTCATCTGTCTTCAAAGAAGAACAAAGAGATAACACAGTCTATCAGTATTTAAAACTTATAAATTATACTGTTGATATTATTATATGATAATAATATAATGCCTTGCGCATTTACATGGATGTGGAAGGGGAGGGGTTGTCACAAGGAGCGCCAGGTCCGGGTGGGCCAGAATGGCGCAACCAGCAAGACCTGCTCCTTGTCCTCCCTGACAGGCTCACTGGGGGAAATGCCCCAGGGCCCTGGGGCTGGCTGTGTGCCAGCGCATCCCCAGCCCGTTTTGGAGGCATCTGTTGTCACAACAACATGCCTGAGCGCTTTTTCTAAGAGCACCCCGGCCCGTAGAAAGGCAAGGTCTGACCAAGGGCTGAAGGTTTGGCAGCCTGACGGTGTGATAGTCACCCGGTATGTGCCGTGGCACCATGCCCACCTCGGGACTTGGTCGCGTAGCCAGTGCTGCAGTGGTCTCATATGCATCAGGCCGAGCAGAGTGACTGCAGCCGTAAATGCCATATGCCCCAGGAGCCTCTGAAAGAGTTTCAGTGGGACCACAGTCTTGGCGCTGAACTTGTTCAGGCAACACAGCAGTGACTGCGCGCGCTCGTTGGAGAAGCAACGAGTCCAGCTCCATAGCAAGAAAAGAGATGCTCTTTGTTGGGGAGAGCTTACTCTTTTCTCAGTTGACCTGAAGCCCCAGGTGGCTGAGGTGCCGGAGCACCAGGTCCCTGTGTGAATGAGCCAATCGTCGAGATAGTTGAGGATGCGAACGCCCACTTCCCGTAATGGGGCAAGGGCGGCCTCTACGACTTTGGTAAAGACGCAGGGAGACAGGGACAGCCCGAAGGGTAGGACCTTGTACTGTAACACCCGACCCCCGAATGCAAACCAAAGGAAAGGCCTTTGTCAGGGCAGAATCGAGACGTGAAAGTACGCGTTCATTTCAGGTCGACCATTGCGAACCAATTGTTGGCACGAACACATGAGAGAATGAGCTTCTGTGTGAGCATCTTGAAGGGCAGCTTGTGCACAGACCAATTCAAGACACGCAGGTCTATAACTGGCCGCAGCCCACCTCCTTTCATGGGCACAATGAAGCTGTAAGACCCAGACTTCATCTTGGCTGGAGGGACAGGCTCTATTGCGTCCTTCGCCAGGAGGACTGCAGCATCTCTGACCACCACAGAGGTGGACCGGATGCCACTGAACCTGGGTGGGGGGGTTCAGTGGCATCCGGTCACATCCCATCCTCAGGAGCCAACGAGACGGGCTGGGGAGCACTAGCCAGGCCCCCAGACTCCATGCGAGACGCGGCCGGTCCCGCCAGGTGGCAGCATTTTGCGGGCACAGGTGCTCCACGTACCCCCTGACAGCCCCCCATCGAGGGTAGTGAGAGCAGAGGGGAAGTGGCTTCGGGCAGAAAAAGGTGCCTTCCACGACTTCTGTACCTCTGCGTGCACCTCCAGGAAGAAAGGCACTGGGGCGGGAATGGGCTTCCTGAGCGGCTCCCAGGAACTAATCATCCAGCTGCGAGCGCTCTGGACTGGGTGGAGGATTCCACTCCAGTCCAATGGCCGCAGCTGCCCGGGCATCAACTTCGAGTCAGAGTCAGCTGGACCAGCCTGCCCCGAAGGGGGGAGTCCAGCGGCTCAGAAGAGAGCAGCCCACTCTCCGATGCAGCGACCGACATCCTGTCCTCGTCCGGAGCGGCAAAAGTGATAGTGGGCTCCATGGGGGGAGCCGCAATACCACCTGGCCGCTCAGACCTCAACGCCGTAGAGGACCGGGAGGACCATGGGACTGACCCGACGGAGAACTCTCCACCATCACTCTCAGGTCTCCCAGAGTGCTAACCAGCTCTGCTGCCTTAGGCCGTTTAGGCGTTTAGAGCAGCAGAGGGGGCTTGACCTCCCGAAACAAGAGAGAGCCGTGACCGCAGCGCCGAGATGGGCAATGCTCATCAAAGGTTATTGGGCCCTCAAGCAAGACCCCATACATCAGTTGACGTAACGTTGACAGAAAGACAGTTTGGAATGAGGTAAATCTGAGGTAAAAATTACTGAATCTTCATTTATTTTTTCTTCACACTGTATATTTACATGGATTCATTGAATGACGATTTAAGGTGTTCCTTTTTGTTGCATCCAAAACTGATCAAACAAATCAAGGTGTAACAATTTCTCTTGAAAACTAATTATATTACAACACTGAGACATTTACAGGTTGAATTGAAAGCTGCAAGGCAAGAAACAAGTAAAGAACCACCCCTTTCATCACTATGGTAACTGGATGTCACAATTAGGGCTGGGCGATATGGCTGAAAACTATATCGCGATATCAGTGTTTCATATCGGCCGATATCGATAATTATTGATATTTTTTATGACCCAATTAAAATAAGGACCTGGAGAAAAATATATTACATTTAAACATTTTTATTTTAAAAATAACCTTTCTCTGATCATAATCCCCTTAAGGCATCTGGCTCCAAAGGGTGAGCGCGGCTAAGGTGGTACATCAAGTTCGTGGTATTACCAGTCTTGGCGGGGACGATGGTCTTGCATAATTTGCAGACGACATTGGTCTGACTACGGTCAGACTTATAATTTCCAAAAAAAGACAACGAGACAACGATATGGCGCAACCAGACACGATACTGTTACATGATTGGCTGTTAGCGTGTCACTCCCTACGTTGCTAGGTTACCAGAGAGCAAGTGCCTTTGTTAATGCAACCAAACTTGCTTCACAACCTCTGTTTTCTTCCGATGAAGAATAAAAAATATCGAACATTTTATCGAACACATTTTTTATTGATATCGATCACGTGTCTATCGCGATACATATCATTATCATTTTATCGCCCAGCCCTAGTCACAATGCAACAATATACTATTTTAGGCTCAATTACAGTTAACCCCTGGAAACCTAATATGGAGCACATTTTTAAGATAATTATTTCAATACTTCCTTCATGACGATTTTTCACTGCAGGCAAAAGGAGCTAAAACACAGAACAGACAGACAACTGACATGTTCAACAACACCACAGAAAGGTCGATATGTGGGGTGACATTACAACAGCAGATTTGTGTATCTTTAAATTGGAATGATAGTGTAATTCCTTACTTTCCGTACTAAATAAAAGACGGAATGTACAGGCTTAAATGTGTAATTGGTGTCAATGGTCATACTCAGCAAAAATTGAGATTTTTACACTTTGATTTCCTTTTCCCTAAATTTTCCCCATTTTCACACTTCACTTTAAAGTCTGTGCATTATTGTGTTTACTGGCAGCAGCTGGCATCATTGCATATAATACCAGTTTATGTAACACAGTTTAACTTATTTTGAATGTCCTTTGGTTACAACATAATTCCCAAAGTTACATTTATGTTATTTTATAGTTTTAATGAATTTAGTATTATTCTAAAACAGAAAAAAAATATGAACAAAGAATGGGTATGTGTTGTAGATCTTTTAAACAGTAGTGTATAATGTTAGTAGTAGTGTAAAACAGCAAATGCTGTTCTGTGTGGGTAAAGTTATTCAAAGTGATAAATACTACAATAACAGTAAAATTGAGCAAAGTAGTTACCTAGCTACAACGATCCTGGCATCTTTAACATAGTCACCTTTTACCTAGAATTTGAAATATATGTTTTCTTGGCATTTTATCACACAGCTGTCACCCTAGGATGCTTTTTAAACAGTATTAAAAGAATTCTAATCTATTGTGTGCTGATTGGCTGCTTTATTTAGATTATTTGGACCAAATAAATAATTTCAAAACCTTTAATGGCAGATATTAATATATTGTTGCAATTATAATTTTGTCTATAAAAATAGTTTTAAGGAAATGGTTTTAGTTTAAATGATATTTAAGATTAAGAAAAACATTTAATTTCTTAAAACTAGTGAAACACTAGCAGTGTACATCTGTACCAACAGATCCCAGACCTCCCTGCAGATCTGAGCTGAACTACTATCAATAACATTTTGTACTACATGAAATGTGTGCTTATATTTTGAGTTTTTTATTTCAATAATCAAGACCCTCAAGTACACCAATTTGGACTTTGTTGCAATGAATTCTGGGACTGCTTTCCCCTTAAAAGACACCTGCCATACTGCCCTAAATTTTGTCCAATAGATGGAATAATGTGGCCTGCATTGGAAGCGCACCTACAATGCCTTGAAATGCTCAGCTCAGACAGCTCAGTATGTTCTTGAAAAGATTTTGTATAATACAAAAAAAATGGGATCATGCATTTAGCATTAGTTCAATTTTATTTTATTTATACAGTGCTTTTTTACAATGTTACAAAGCAGTTTTACATATGAAAATAAAAATATAGAAAACTATGAAAAATTATGACACACAAAACAGAATACATGGTATTATAGCAAATGTTATTCTTCACTATAAGATGTATATTAGTAAAACAAATTATGGATACTACAATTGTAATTGGTTTATGAATAGTAAGTTGACTGAATTGATAATAACTACAATGGGATAGGTGTCAGGTCGAACTGGAGCTGGGCCAGTCTGTCTCAGGGGTTGTCCCATTCTGTCTTCCCACCATCTGGTCTGAATAAAGTCAGAATCCTGCCGACTACAGAACCTTGGGAAAATAAAAGACAGACAGACAGACTTAGTGTAGAGCCAGTACATCTGCTTTTACGGGAAGTTTCCCCGGTTACAGTTTACCTAATTAATGCAGCCTAACAATCCCTCAAGGGATATGAGTAATAAATCCACAGAACTATGTGTGGGCTAGATTAAAGAGATGGGTCTTTAATCCAAATTTAAAATGACAGAGTATATCTGTCTCTCAGGCAACACTGTTTCAGAGTTTGGGTGGCAAGTATAAAAAAGGATCTACCACCTGCTGTTGATTTTGAAATTCTGGGTATTATTAGGTGGGCGGAATTTTCAGATCAGAGTGAATGTGAAGAATGTAAACGTTACCTTATGTCCTATTCTTTCTGTCTGTAATTTCAAAATCAGCTTGAGTAAAACAGCGCTCTCCCTCTCTCACTTCGTGCGCGCATGTTAGAATCTGTGTGTAAAGAAGCGCATTCTTGCTTATTTGTGAACATAGATCAATACGTAAAGTTGCAGACAGTTTTAAAGTTTCTTGCACTTTAAGCAAGTTGAGACAAAACAATTAGTCACGATTAAAATCAATGAAGGGTGTTGAAGCAATGATTACTCACTTACAATACAGCAACACTTTTCAGAAGAAAGGCTTAAATCAGACTCCATCATTACAACCTTTTAGTGCATTTGTCATTTATGAATATACTCAGATGTTAGAACATTGTTAGTCTTTATCATACTGTACATATGGTGTACCTCAGAAGCAAAATGCGGTGCACAGAACTGCACAATAGGTGGTTGGCACTGGCGAGCAGTACTACACGCGGTGTGTTTGGAACCCTTCATATGGGAGTCCGTAACACCCATCGTCGCTAGCTTAAAAGATTTCCAGCACCAACAGCAATAGGCCTCGCTAGGACTGGGCGATAAAACGATAATGATATGTATCGCGATAGACACGTGATCGATATCAATAAAAAATGTGTTCGATAAAACACATAAAACGCTCGTTGTGTTTTTTTGGAAATTATAAGTCTGACCGTAGTCAGACCAATGTCGTCTGCAAATTATGCAAGACCATCGTCCCCGCCAAGACTGGTAATACCACGAACTTGATGTACCACCTTAGCCATGCTCACCCTTTGGAGCCAGATGCCTTGAGGGGATTATGATCAGAGAAAGGTTATTTTTAAAATAAAAATGTTTAAATGTAATATATTTTTCTCCTGGTCCTTATTTTAATTGGGTCATAAAATTATCAATAATTATCGATATCGACCGATATGAAACACTGATATCGCGATACAGTTTTCAGCCA
>JAZGTJ010013458.1:0-11831 GCA_036877575.1 Botia almorhae
ATTGGCGCGTTTTTTCTTACGCGAAGATGATAGGGCTCTCAAGCAAGACCCCATACGTCAGTCAGTTGACGTAACGTCGAACGTGACTGACTGAAAGGGAACATTTAAACTAACATTGTGTCATTTATATTAATAGATTTTATTGTAGACGACAAGTGTTGATTTAAGAGGCTAAGTTGTTTAAACATATGGTCAACTAACTGTTTGGTCTCTGGCTGCTTGGCCGTCATTTTATAAAAATAAACTTTTACAAAAAATGCTCATGAACATTTTTCTATATTAATTTAATGTAAAAAAACTAAAGAAAATATAACATATATAATAGATTTTATTAACTAATGATATTAAAAAAACAATTCTTTAAACGGCTGCAACAGTAGTATAAGCTGTGTAATGGGGAAGATAAAAAACACAGGCTCCTGTTCGACTCAGGCCGAATATTCTGATAAGCTGCTGGACAAGGGCTGAGTTAGGGCCTGAGCATCTCGGGCCAGGGCCAGGCTAGGGCTTAGATTTGAGGCTGTGCAGGGCTTTAACACCTGGACTCGTCCTATTAACCTCCTCCTATATTCAGACGCCATTATACAAGTTGTTGGTTTACCTAAGCGTGGCCACCAAACACTCTGTCCTGCCTGTCTGTTATCACTGGGTGAAAACAAATCATATAAAAAGAGTTATCTAAAAAAAAGAGTTGTCATGACACTGTGTTGGTGTACCACATATGCTGAAGATTATGTGGACAAACAAGCTTGTGTAATGAAAGTACAAAACATTAGTTTGAGTGGAGCATACCTATTTAATCTAATTATTACTATATAAGTAGTAATAATTATTACTATAACTATAAAAGCAGCCTTTTTCTTGTGTCAGTTCTTCTGGCATACTGCCTGCTACTGTAAGAATTTTGACCTACAAAATTATCTGGGGATAGAGGGATGCAACTTAAGTATTCTTCCCAAACCCCTCCATAGAGGTTAGCAAGCATGTGTTTACCATGTATGTTAAAGATTATATAGGCACACAAACTTGTGAGGTTTTGGGGTGAAATGCTCCTGTAAGATTTCTATTTCTGTTGCTTGTTTGTGACTCACCAAATATCCAACCTATGGCCAGTGACTCAAATACAGACAGGAACAGAAGACAGGCTCCATTGCAAGCATAGTAGTCAAGTAACTGGATTACATACATCCCTCCCTGCAGGTCACAAATTTGCAGGTTCAAAATTACAACTGAATACAAAGCACCACACAGTCAATTTACAGTATAATTGTCAAGGTTTATGGGTCTGTGTCTTCGTTTTGCGTCTCTGTCTGGTGTGTGCACGTCACAACTACGGCTGCCGGTTTAATCAGAGCGGTACAGCTGCAGCTCATTTGCACTATCTATTAAAGCCTGGTGTTTGCATTGTGTGTTGTTGGTTCATTAATCTTGTCTCGTCTCTCGTTCAGCTCATCAAGTTCCTGTTCTCGTCCTGCCTAGCGAATTACTGCACTTACCTTTGGATTTGCTCCTTATTATTGGACTCCTGGCTAAGCGTGTATTCAGCGCGTTGTGATCACGTGGTGTGCGTGCTCTCTCACTCGGCTGGCGTTTCTGGCTGTTGTTTTTTATTTGCTGGCCCTCAATACACACTTTGCACTTGCCATTGGATCTTAAGTCTCTTCATTGTGACAGAACAATCCAGCGAGTGCGGCGGAGTTAAGAGAGGTTCTGTCTAACAGCAACACACGCATGGAGCGTCAGGAGGAACAAATGCTGGCTACGGGTCGTGCTGTCCAGGCTCTGGTTGTCCAGGTTTCTGAATTAACCACTTAGCTTCAGCAATTGAAGGTGGAGACCGTTTCGACATCCGACCCACCGTCTCTTGTGGATCAGACTAATTGTTCTACTGAACCCCGCCTCCCGCCTCCAGCGTTTTACTCAGGTGAACCCCAGTTATGCCGTTCGTTTTTGGCCAAGTGTTCTTTGTATAAATCGCTCCAACCTTCATCATTTCCCACGGAGGAATCTAAAGTGGCTTTCGTTATATGGCTGTTGCACTTAATTGTCAGCCGCTACCCTCCGTTACGCATACCACTGTCTTATTAAGGCTGATCACCTCTGGGAATCATTCTGAGAACATTGACTTTCTTCTTACTGACACTCCCTCGGCTCCTGTGGTTCTGGGGCATCCCTGGCTGGTGCTTCATAACCCCCATATAAACTGGCGCATGAATTCTGTTTTTTCTTGGAGTGAATATTGTCATGCTTTCTATTTGTTGTCTGTGTGTTCTCCTGTGTCTTCTTCTGTGTTTCAGAGTGAACATATGGATCTGTCTAACGTGCCATGTGAGTACCTTGACCTGAAGGGAGTGTTCAGTAAGTCTCGAGCTGCTTCTCTACCTCTGCATCGTCCCTACGACTGTGCAATAGACTTATTACCGGGTACGACTCCGCCTAAAGGCAAATTATATCCGCTTTCCACTCCAGAAAGGGAGGCTATGGAGAAATATATTTCTCATTCTCTAGCAGCCAAGATCATCCGCCCCTCTTCTTCCCCGGCTGGTGTGGGTTTCTTTTTTGTGAAAAAGAAGGATGGCTCTCTTCGTCCCTGTATTGGCTTGAACGCCATCACGGTGAAGAATACTTATCCTTTACCGAAAATGTCGTCGGTTTTCGAACGTCTGCAGGGGGCATCATTTTTCACGAAATTGGATCTCTGTAATGCTTACCATTTGGTTCGCATAAGAGAGGGGGATGAATGGAAGACCGCCTTTAATACCCCCAGGGGGCATTTTGAATATCTTGTTCTTCCTTTTGGCCTCTCGAACGCTCCCGCAGTCTTCCAAGCACTCGTCAACGACGAGCTCAGAGATATGGTATATCAGTTCATTTATGTCTACCTGGATGACATACTGATATTTTCTCATTCTCTCCTGAAACATGTCCAGTACATCAGACAAGTGCTTCAGAGGCTGTTAGAGAATGGGCTTTATGTCAAGGCGGAGAAATGCGTGTTTCATGCACAGTCTGTTCCCTTTTTGGGTTACATCGTCTCGGCCAAGGGGGTGCGCATGGATTCCGACAGGGTTAGGCTGTGGTGAATTGGCCAACTCCAGATTTCAAGATAGCCGCCCCTTTGACTGCCTTAACCTCCACCAAAACCCCGTTCAGGTGGTCCAGTGCAGTGGACGCTGCGTTTGCCAAACTCAGAGGCTGCTTTGTTTCAGCCCCCATCCTTGTTGCCCCTGATCCGCCCTGGCAGTTTGTGGTGGAGGTTGACGCGTCAGAGGTGGGGGTTGGCGCGGTGCTATCCCAGCGCTCCTCCGCGGACGGCAAGATGCGTCCTTGCGCATATTTTTCTCACCGTTTATTACCCGCGGATGGTAACTATGATATTGGTAACAGAGAGTTGCCTTGGAAGAGTGGCACCATTGGTTAGAGGGTTCCCTTTATCATTTGGACTGACCACAAGTATCTTGAATACATCCAATCTGCCAAAAGGTTAAACTTTAGGCAGACCCAGTGGGCTCTTTTATTCAGTCGTTTTGATTTTTTTATTTCTTACCGTCCGGGTTCTGAAAACATCAAGTCGGATGCGTTATCCCGTATTTTTGATCATACGGAGCGCCCGTCTTTTCCCGAGCCCATTGTGCCACAGGTTTTTTTTTCTGCGGTCACATGAGAGATCAAGTTGAAGGTCCGCACAGCCTCTCAAGGGGTAACGCCCCCGCCCGGATGCCCACTGGGTCATTTGTTTGTGCCAGAGTGTTTAAGATCCGAGGTTATCCAATGGGGTCATTGTTCCAAGGTAGCCTGTCACCGTGGGGTTAATCATACCATGTTTCTCATCAAACAACGTTTCTGGTGGCCATCTATGGCTTGTGACATTCGCCTTTTTGTTTGGCTTGCTCGGTCTGCGCTGTTTCTAAGTCTTCCAATCGACCCCCCGCTGGACTCCTTCAGCTGTTGTCAGTTCCTTCCAGACCCTGGTCCCACATTTCGCTAGATTTTGTTTCGGGTCTCCCGCCCTCACAGGGCAACACAGTGGTTTTGACTGTGGTGGACCAGTTCTTGAAGGCTTCCATTTCATCCCTCTGCCCAAATTACCATCTGCCAGAGAGACAGCGGTTGCTGTCATTGACCAAGTTTTTCGCATTCATGGCCTCCCGATGGATGTGGTCTCTGACAGGGGGCCTCAGTTTGTTTCCAAATTTTGGAGAGAATTTTGTCATTTGTTGGGGGCAACGGTTAGTCTTTCTTCTGGGTTTCATCCCCAGAGTAACGGTCAGACGGAGGGGCCAATCAAGATTTGGAACGTGTGTTGCGATGTCTGGTCTCTCAGAACGCCTCCTCTTGAAGCCAGCAGCTCTCATGGGTTGAGTACGCTCATAACTAGTTACCAGTCTCAGCTACGGGCCTATCGCCATTCGAGTGTAGTTTAGGGTACCAGCCACCTGTTTTCTCGAGTATGAAACCCGAAGTCGCGGTCCCCTCTGCCCACACATTTGTCCAGAGGTGCCAACACACCTGGAGCGAGGCTAGACAGACCCTCCTCCAGGTGGGGGCGCGCACCAAGGCCCAGGCCAATCGCCACCGGTCAAAGCCTCCCGTCTACGTTGTTGGTCAAAAAGTGTGGCTTTCATCTAAAGATATTCCTCTTCGCTCTGTCAGTAATAAGCTTGGGGGGGACGAGGTTTTCAGTACTTGGTGGACTGGGAGGGTTACGGTCCTAAGGAAAGGAGTTGGGTGCCTGTGAGAGACATACTGGATCACTCCCTTATCGATGATTACAATCGTCAGGTAAGCTCTCCTGGGAGCACCAGGAGGCGCTCCTAGGAGAGGGGGTACTGTCACGGTTTATGGGTCTGCATCTTCGTTTTGCGTCTCTGTCTGATGTGTGCGCGTCTGTCGCGTAGCAACTACGGCTGCCGGTTTAATCAGAGCGCTACAGCTGCAGCTCATTTGTGCTATCTATTTAAGCCTGGTGTTTGCATTGTGTGTTGTTGGTTCGTTAATCTTGTCTCGTCTCTCGTTCAGCTTATCGAGTTCCTGTTCTCATCCTGCCTAGCGAATTACTGCACTCACCTTTGGATTACCTCCTTATTATTGGACTCCTGGCTAAGCGTGTATTCAGTGCGTTGTGGTCACGTGGTGTGCGTTCTTTCTCTCTTGGCTGGGGTTTCCGTCGGCTGTTGTTTTTCATTTGCTGTCCCTCAATAAACACTTTGCACTTGCCATTGGATCTTAAGCCTCTTCATTGTGACAATAATGTACTGTTTAACACTAGAAGTGAAGTTTAACACTGTAAAGTTGGGCCTTTTATTCACTATAACATTACACCTAGTGTTAAAATTCTGAATAAAAATTAGTTCCATTGTTTATGTACAGAAAAAACGTATGACATTTTACTCCATTATTATTTGTAATTACTATGATTATTGTGTGACTATATTAGTGATAACTATGACAAAGTGTAGTTAAAGATACACATTCAAAATATAGTTTTGTTGTTGATAACTATGCTTATGTTTATAAACATAAAATGCTTCCCTAAAATCGACTTTTGAATCACAACTGTTAAATTATGATGATAATTTAAGTCCTCTAACCTCTGTAATCATGATGAGTTGGCCAAAGAAACAAATAAGACAGAAAAGAAGGAGAAGTAATTCTCGGCATCCAGCTTTGCGAAGCTCCATAGGGAACAGGTCCATCACTGATGTGATGACAGCCTCCATAG
The DNA here is from genome assembly GCA_036877575.1 of Botia almorhae. Lineage (NCBI taxonomy): Eukaryota > Metazoa > Chordata > Actinopteri > Cypriniformes > Botiidae > Botia > Botia almorhae. The sequence goes on from JAZGTJ010013458.1 coordinate 5,723, forward strand.
CAACAAACTTGAAGAAATGCAATATAACATAACTGCATTAATACTGGACATCTGTCTAATAATACCAGTGAAATTCATTCATTATATAGCTTAAACTAAATGTTTTACAAGGGTGGTTTATTCACATCAGAGGTCTGTAAGCACTTTGCATAAAATTGGTTTATTAGCTTACAAAAATGTGAGCGCTTGAAACAAACTTTATGGTACATAAATATTAAGTTTATAGTCATTTTCATGAAATAATGTGAATGCAGACATTTTTGTAATGATGTCAATGTATATAAAACTCTTCTTAAACACAAAGGAAAAACTTTAATTTTTCACTACATGTTTGTCGTGTAAATGTAGCCTTTGGCAAAATGTCATAATTTCCAGTTTTGCAAAACCTTTTACTCTTTGTGTATATATGTGTTTAAACTCACATGTGTATCTAGACCCAGCAAAATAATCATGATAAAGAAACATACAGCCCACAACTGAGGAAGAGGTATCATAGCTACTGCCTGTGGATAAGCTATGAATGCTAGACCTGGACCTAAAAAATGAAGTTCACAGCATATTAAAAATATATTATATTAATGTAACTTTTTATTAAAAACATATTTATTAATTCAGTACATTCTCTGATGCAATGATTCGGTAATTCCATGTATTACCTTGCCTATAATATTTATCATGTTTACATGAAATATTGCAGTACCTGATTCTGCCACCTCCTCGATGGGGACACCCTGCTGATGAGCCATGAAGCCCAGGACTGAAAACACAGCAAACCCTGCCAAAAAACTGGTACCACTGTTCAGCAGGCAAAGCCACAAACAGTCGCTGAGAGAGGAAACATACATTTTGCAAACACAACAAAATTACTAATTATCTGCCATAATGTGTTTATTTTTAATAACATTTTGCATATTCTTTCTTTGTTGAAGACATTTACAGTTAAATCAGCTTATCCATTCTTCATTATTTATTCACCCATTTTTTTATCCATAGTATCAGTACTAACCTGTAGCAGTTGTTATTGTATTTATTGTAGCTGCCTAATACAGTGAGAGTGCCAACAGTTACACTGTAGGAGAAAAAGATCTGAGATCCAGCTTCCATCCAAACCTACACACACAGTAGATTTTAATAATACGTTTTTAAAAAAGACAAGCGCTTACTATTTTTTGTTTGTTCATAAGTTTTTATGTTTGTTCATTAAAAGATGGGGTACCTGTGGGTCAGAGAGATGGGCTGGTTCAGGGTACAGATAAAATATAATTCCCTTCAGAGCTCCAGGAAGAGTCAATCCACGAATTAGCAACACCAGTAACATCACATAAGGAAAGGTAGCTGTGAAATACACCACCTACACACACAATGCAAAAAATACTTATATTTCATCATTTTAAATAATTTGACACAAAGCATCTGTCCATCAACAAAATTGAAATATTTATAATGTTTAAATATTAAAAATATTTAATACTTTAATTCTACTATACATTTTAGTTATAACTTGTAGTTATAAGCATGTTTCATAAACCCATACCGTATAAATGCAATATGAACCAACCAAGCTTATATCAATAAATATTTGGGCATTTATAAAAGAAAAAATATTTTTGGTAACACTTTACAATAAAGTTGCATTTGATATGAACTAACAAATAATAATACTTATAAAACAATAATAATAGTACAGCATTTAATATTAGTAAGTTAATTTCAATGAACATTCTGTTAATGTTAGTTTATTGCACAATTGTATTTCCATTACCTAACATTAACTTATCTTTTTGATGTAGCTAATGCATTAACTAATGTTAGCAAATAAAAATTTGCTCTAAATTGTTACCAGTATTCCTAAATAAATTCTTAAAACATAATTATTCAAAGCAGAAAAGACAGACAAGAAAGAAAAATCAAGGAGGTAAAATTTAAAAATCAAATGCACATATAAAGGATTATAAACGATATTCTCTCAAATTATATTTTTACACACTTTGCCTGTAGATTTGACTCCTTTCCAAATACAGAAATAACATGTGATCCACATTGCAATAAGACACAGAAGAATCTCCCAGTTGATCTTCCCAATCTGCTCAATACCTCCAGAGAGAGACAGCACTCTACGTCTGTACAATGTAGACAGAAACTGTAAGCTTTTGTTTTTAATACTATATATAAATGTATATTAAAATAATGTTTGCTTATTGCTAATTGTTCTTAAAACACTCCAGAAATGAAAATTGATTATATTTATTTACTCCCAGAACTCAGTAGCTGCTGAGGTTGAATTCATTTGTGCTGTCCAGTTGAGGGTCAGATTCTTTGCTGCTACATTAACACACTTATCTAACACAGAGATAATAAGTATATTACCTTTCTGTTGCAGCATATTTAGATATGGTGCTATTCAACAAGCATTAAAGATTAAAGAAAGTCAGTTATTTTTTATGTACATAGAAATCAATATATCACCTGTGTTCCAGGTGTTGTCACAGCTGGCCCACAGCAGTTGAGAGCTAAAAGAAAAAAAGAGGTACAAAAGAGCCCAGGCCAGAATGATGATGTAATACATACAGTTGTATAGCTGGATAATCTGTCCTGCATAACCAATACCTGACAAAAGAAAACAAACACTGACAGTTAAGCAAAACAAAACCAGTATTTAAAGGTGATTCTATCAGTCAGAAAAAGTCAGAACAAGCTTCAAATATAATAACATTAATTATTTGCAGTTGAAATACGCAATATAAATGAAGACAATAAAAATTGCAAGAACTTTGAAGATGTGCAGTAGATCTGAAAATCTTTTAGATGCTTTCTAGGAGATTTGGCATTTTTGTATTAGTTTTACCCTTAGCCAATGGACAGAGGCGATGCCAACATGTAATGGCACCTTCCTGTGTGTACTGTCCCATTGCCGTCTCTAGCAGAAACAGAGGAACCCCACAGGTAATCACAAACACCAGGTAGGGTATCAGAAAGGCACCTGAAAACACAACAAGTGCATTCATACAAAACGTATTTGTAACTCAACAATTTCCACTTCTTGTTTTTTTAATTGAACATTTCCATTATATTCAGCAATATGTACATATAATGACATCTGGGGGAATAAAGCATTTGTGTATTTAAACTGCTTTATACTGTACCTCCTCCGTATTTGTAGCACAGGTAGGGAAACCTCCACACGTTACCTAGACCAACCACATTTCCTGCTACAGCCAAAAGAAACTCTGTTTTACTTCCCCAGTAGCCTCTCTCCAACTGTCCTTCTGTTGTACTCATACCTTCGCACTGTTTTCACCAGTTATCACAAATCTTGCTGCCAAGACTGCTAAAATTTGATAGTGGTGGAGGCTATGATTGTCATGGAGCCAGTCACGCCTCCCACACCATACATCACAACTTCACCCACATGTTCCCTCCCACCTGCCTACTGATTCTCCACGCCTAAACAGCTAATTAAGGACTGTCTATTTAAGTTTTGTTTTCTGTTGGACTGTTTTTTGGTTGTCTTCCTGGTTTCTCCTTTGTCTGCTCCACTGGGTTTCTACTAGAGAGATAAGACAGTTTACATTCTGCTAGTTACTGTTTATTTCATCTGTGGATTCATACTCACCTGTTGTTCCTGTTTTTAGTTCTGTTTACCATCAATATTCATCTGGCTAAACTCGCCTCCATTAATTAAGATCATGCCATTTACTACCTTGATCTCGGTTTCCCTCTGTACTGTGACCGGGATTTAAATCAGCTATACAATAAAGTCATATTTTAAGAACCAAATACACTGGTGAAACCTGTTGGATTCCCTGCATGGCTTTCATGCCAAGTTGCAAATAAAGTTACAAATATGTAAAACCTGGAACCTTTAGCAATCTGTGTTAACATTTGTTAATGCAACAGGGTTGAAACAGTTTCCAAGTTAAATTATTCATTATTCAAGCCTACTATTATAAATATTTACTGTTATAAAATTACTGCTATATATTTTGGTTTAGATTCATATAAATGTGTTACTATTATTCTAGTGTGCAGAAAATTTATTTTATTAGAACCAGTTATGTAATTATGATTAGTTTATGCCCCCTTACACTTGAGTCTTGGTTCAAGTGGAATTTTCACATAGCATCACCAGCCCCAGTGGCAGTTCTGGCTTAATTCTGTTCTAGATGTGGGAGCTAACATGGAAGGCGTAATAGAGTATTACTTGCCTTACATGTGTAAGGATGTTCTGATGAATTGTTTTACATGTGTGTGTGCCCTCTGGGTCTTTGCAGCGATTCTGCGCTCTGGGCTTTGCAGCGATTCTGCGCTTCTTCTGTGCTCAGTTACACTCAACACTCAAACTCATCCACGCATTGTTAATGGGCATTACAGATGATATCTCAAGACCAAGACACTAACGGCTGTGTTGGGAAACAGCAAAAGCACCTCAGAATTTCCGAGGTGCCTACAACATTTGCACTAAGTTTACATTTAATTATCTGCATAATTCTTTCTCTTTTTGCTATCAACATAGTTTATATAATTTTGATTTGTTTACTCCACATTGCTTTCCTTGTTCATGTAGTGTGAGCATATTAAAGCCCATCACACTTTATATGAGAATGATTTCCAGCTTTTTATCTGTTTGCAATACACTAACTAACAACTCTGCTGCTCATCAGTATTCTGCTGCTGTGTAAACAATCATGGCCTTTGTTTCCCTGATGCACAGAGTCTATTTTTTAACCCCTATAAGCACATCCACTAGCCCCACAAGTTGAAAACCCCTTGCTATACAGGATCTGTCCTTAAAAAATGTTTTATAGCTGTCAAATGCAGGGCCCCCTTGATATTTTTGCAAGCAAAAAGAGGAGGATCCAGAGAGAAAGTTACAAGTTACAAGTGGAGTTTATTGTCATTTCAGCCATATACAAGTACATAGTGAAATGAGACAACGTTTCTCCAGACCAAGGTTCCTACATAAGCCAAACACTGAACATCACAGCCATACAGGGCTACATAAGTTAAACAAAATATATACATAAAGTGCACAAGTGCAAAACATGTGCAGACAGCACAAGACAGTGGTGAACAAATGTAAACATAAGTGTTGACAGTGTAGAAACAGAGGTAGCATACTTAGTGCAAAAAAAAACTGTAGAGGGTGGGGAATGCCCAGTTGTGTATATATATATATATATATATAAGTTTGTGTGTATGTGTGTGTGTGTGTGTGTGTGTGTCCTTCATTCCAGTTTTACTGACTATTGAGGAGCCTGATGTCATGGGGAAAGAAGCTATTGCACACCTCCTCTCTGTATGCTAACCCATTATTCATTGGCGAACTTGATGTGATTCGAGCTGTGCATTGCTACACAGTTGTGAGTCATCAGAGTAAACAGCAATGGGCTGAGCACACAACCCTGAGGGGCTCCAGTGCTCAGTGTGGTGGTGTCGGAGGTGCTGTTCCCGATCCGGACTGACTGAGGTCTCCCAGACAGGAAGTCCAGAATCCAGTTGCAGGAGTAAGGGCTCGCTGCAGCCTGCGGTGGACGTCCAACCACGCCCACATCCAAGTGTGATGTCAGACGCCACGCCCACGTTTAAACACGTCACACATCCAACCCTGCCCACCCAGATGTGACATCTTAGCCTCGCCTATATCCAACTACGTCACATTCAAACAGGAAGAAGCGTAGAGAAGACAAGTTTTATGAAGTTGTTTGCGTTGTTTTTTAACCGTTAAAAATAAGATAAAGTTGTTTTGTACTCGCCAGAAAAAAGAGGAAGAAGTTGTTTCCCGTGTTTATCAGTCACTCAGAGGACGAAGAAGTTGTTTGCCATGTCTGTAAGTAAATACATCTTTGGTTTGTAGCCCGGTGTAATTCCAAACGTTATTTGTCATACTATATATTTTCTGCTTAATAGAAATTAATTCAATGAATTCTTAAGGACTGTAATGTGGCACACGCAATCTTTTGTTAGGCATGAAGTAAAAGTAAGCATAACGATTCTATGGTATGACGCTTGCTTTGACCTATCGTAAAGGTACCAAGACTTAAAACGTTGACTTAACACAGGCTCGTTATTAAGTAATAAACTATCAAAACTGCTGTGTTTCCTTCTATAA
>JAZGTJ010013459.1:0-14949 GCA_036877575.1 Botia almorhae
TTTGTTTTGCTTTAAGAAACAGGAAGTGAAAGATGCTGTTTGGTCATGTTTGTATTACGGCTAAACGCGGTTCAAACTGCTGACGATGTTGCGATATTACTTTCAGAATTAAAGCGTGTGGTTTATAGTCCAGCAGTTTGAAAATGATCAGAAATATTTATTGTATGTGGGACAGCTACGAACAGCTACATACTACGAACAACTAGGGAACTGTTATGAAATATGTGATTATAAAAGGCTTCTAAGCCCTTAACATGAAAATAAAAGTCAGAAAAATGTAATTTATCTCTTATTTTAAATTGAAAAATTCTCTTATTTTTCATTTATTTTTGCTGCAGAAGAAAATAATCACAGTAAACAGGTTTGAACTGACATAAGGATGAGTATATAAAGACAGAAACAATTCATTTATTTTTTGGGTGAACTGTCCCTTTAAATACTATCTACTAAAGTTCACTGAGCATTTTTCAGCGCATACCAAAATGGAAGCCAAGAACGATCATCGGCTCAATGTCTCTGGCTCTCTGGCGCTATCTTTAAAGGTTCATTTTCGGCCTCCAGATACAGGCCTTGAATTTATGGAATCTGCAGAAGTTTCCAGAGCGTGCCGGCTTGCCACAACTCTGTGTAAATGACACTTTCGCGAGAGACTTCCTGCACGTCGCTGTGTCCTCCCCTGGCGCCCGTCCAAAATACCACCACAGAGAGACTCGGCGGAGTTTATTCGAGGTGAATGGCACTCAAAATGATAATTAGCCCGAACTTCCTGCAGCTCCTCTGTCGGTTTCAACACTGTCAACTTGTTTTACACCAAGACTTCAGTGCTTTGGGAACAGTCCTCTTTAATTGCAACAAAAGGCAACAGTCTTTGAAGCTCAAGGTTGGAGCCCACTGGGAAAACAATAACACCTTGTGTCTGCATAAACAGAAACCTTTTTATCCAAACGATAGGCTTGTTTATTCTTGGCATGGAACGCATCTTCTGTTATACATCGTATCAGACCGTTATATGCAAAGTTTTCTAGGTTCTGTCACGAAGAATCCAATTTGGGCTCCGGAACCCAAAAACATCGTTCCCCTCGGAATTGCTTTCTCGTCTTTGAAGGAATATGGCAGGAACAAATTGTTTAGCACTTCAAATCAACCCATCCATCACTGCTAAGCACAGAAAACTCCACAGGGAAGTGAAAGTGTCTCATCACTGATGGATTGAAACAGCCCGACTCATCAAATGTGGTTTTCACCGAACGGTTATGATGAAATCGAACGGGAGAAGTGAAATTAATTCATGAAAGTAATTCGTAGCAATTAACAACCTTCTCACGGTTCTGCTTTCCTTTAAAGCGTTAGCTTTCGAAAGGCTGTTAACCAGCTAACAGGGAATGTTCTATAATAACATTGGCTAACGTTCTCCAAAAGTTCTTTTAAAGTTGTAAAAATGTTCTTGCAGTAACATTAGTAGAACTTTATATATTACTCTAGATTATCATATTAGAACTCTATATTAGTAGAACGTCATATACCATCATCCAAGCTGTTAAAGGAATGTTTTAAAAACGTTATAGAATAATGTTTCAATAACGTTCTTCTATCCAAACAGTAACATTAATACAACATCCAAAAACGAACATTTTGCATGTTCCTAGAACTTTCAAAAATGTTTTAACCACGTTTTTGTTACTTAATGGAAACGTTAGGGAAACGTTCATAAAACTGTTGCTGGGGGGACAGAACTGAACACATCAGCTCAGCACAAGGCGTTTGATGAGGTAAAGCATCTGATCAGTGACTCATCAGCTGAGCTGGCCTTCTGATCAGCAAAAGCTCGGAATTGAAGATTATTCCCACAGGTGATCTGAAATACGGCCTCAGAAGCTACAGTATATCATCCGGTCTCTCTTAGAGTCGAACGTGTTGAGACAGGCAACAGTGGGAGTGTTTGTCGCTCTCTTACAAACGAGGCACGCAAACAGTGACAAAAGAGAGCAGCACCAGAATTTGGCGGGGAAATCGTGCTGCTGAACAAACAAGCGCGGCACCGCCAAACCAGTTCTGAAAGAGAGTAACGGCCAACGTTCTACTGGGGCCGATCCCCAATATGGTCAAAAACTTCTCAGCATTTCACTCACACGTGACTGCCCTGATGTTGAGGTCCAGGAATATATGCAGACGTCACTTTTGGGAATGACTGAAAGTAAACAGTTCAATAACGAAAACATTTAATGTTTATTATGTTGGTTTGACAAATTACCTGATGATCAAACTTCTGAGATTTCCTGGAAATTTTTTGACTTTAACTCTTTCTGAAGATTTTGTGGGCATCAAACTCGGTAGAGACCTTTTCTGTCTTTTCTGCTCGCCTTTTTTTGACTCTGTTTAGCTTACAGCTTTGCCACTGTAAATTTTCCACTAACTTCCATGGAAAACTTGAGTGTAATTTCTTGTAGAGCGTTCAAGCTATGTCCTGCATTTAAAACACTTTAGCGCCCACTTATCAATGCCCCAGCAACCACCTAGCATTGACTCTAGCAACACTGGCAACTGATTAGCAACACCCTAGCAACCGATCACAACACCTAAGCAACATTATTTGCAGACTACACAAGGTCTGCAACACCTTCAGAGTAACAACTAACTTTAAATGTTGTTTTTTTTTGGCTATGACAAACTTTTTCCAGTTCTAATTACGGTTCACTGGAAGAACGCAGCACAAACGTAAAATCCAGAGAAAAGGGAGGTAAAAAGGGATCAAAAATGAACCCAGCAAAGGAATAAATCAGATTAAAACCACGAGCGACATAAAACGTTCTCTCACTGTGATGTATCTGGGACACTGTTTAAAAGACTTACAGTATAAGGTATAACTGTAAACTTATTACAATTATATAACAGCTCATAATATTTAAAGGTAGGGAAGGGCTTTTTGAAATGAGTCACAGGCCTGCGAAATAATCTGGCAACAATCTGCTGAGCACACTTGACCAACAAAGAACCCTTGACGGTCGTATTAGGAACAGGTGCGGAGTGAAAACAACAGACTGTTGGACAACCAAAACACTGCACACGTGCGTGTACGGGCACGCTAAACAGAGTCCCCGTTTGCCCCCAGGGCGTAATCAATGCATAATGAAGGGCAGTGACGGGAAGCACAACGTTCATAACTGCACCGTCATGGAATTTTAGTCATAACCGCACAAACGTTCTTGCAGCCGGTTTAGTGCTCACGGTACAATTCTGGTTTTCAGTAGAATTGAAACTTAAAGAATGTGGATGCATCATATAAAACGAAACCTTTTTTAGTATAACCTTTTTTTCTTGAAATAGCTGAAGTGATACTATCTGTTGATCTGGGGCGCAACATATGTGTGTATTTAGAAGCCTGGAGTGTTAGCTTATCTTTAAGACAGCTTTGGATCACACTTTGTGTCGAACTGGCTTCACACCTTTGCTGAAGGTGTCTGGGATTTGTTTATCCACACTATTCCTGGTGCGAATGCATGCGTGTGTGTTACTGCACAAATGGAAGTGTAGTGCGTTTTATTTGCTACAACAACGCTCCCAGCTAACAGCTGTAGGTTGTAAGAACGTTTCCCTAATGTATCCATTCATGTAACAAAAAGTTCTAGGAACGTTCAAAACGTCCAGTTTTTTAGATGTTGTATTATTGTTATGCCTTGGTTACAAGAACATTATTCAAACAACTTTCTAAAATTTGGTAACTTCTTAAAACATTCCACTACCTAATTAAGAATAATGTTTTTGACATATACGATGTGCAAATGTCCTCCTAAAGTAACTGCATGAACGATTTTGATGACGTTTAGAGAACGTCGGCCAACATTCTAAGAACGTTCCCTGTGTTCCAAAACTCTGTGTTCTGTGTTCCAAAACTAATGTTCTCGACGTCACGGCGTCCCACGTAAATAAAGTCTCTTAACAGCTGAACCCACTGAGGCATGAAGCATTACGGGCTGAGACCCAGTTTCTTCCTCTGTGCTGATCCAGTCAGAACAAATGAACCGCAACGATACACACAAGAGGAGTGCATATGTGGACCATTAAGCTCTTTTTAAACCGTTTGGCAGCATACAGAGCTGTCTGTGAGTCTAAATCTTCAGGTGAGGTTTCCTTAATCTACAAACGTTTCTCCTCAACACCATCTGTTCTTAAAAATAAACCTCAACGTCTAAAAATATACGATGACGTACAGAGAAACGGTCGTTCTCTAAGGCAACGCTAATTGACTCGTCTTACTTGGGAACCGCGTAACACAAAAGCATAATATTTTGACACGTATTACATGCAACAGAAAGATACAAAATCTGCATAAATAACGCAAGAAGCCGTCACGCGCCTTCAAAAGCCGCTGACAAAAGTTAGCCAGGAAGTGTTGGAACAGGGGAATCGTGCTTGTAAAAAATTCAAGACAGCAGATTGGAAAATGGAGCGTCGGACAAAGATGGAACGAATTCGTATGAGAAACGGCACGTGGCGGCGGGCATGAATGAAACATTGATTAGGTCTTGTTGAAAATTAATCGCCAGAGAAGCCGCCCTGACTGGACCGGTACCAGAAGTGAAGTCATCAGGACAAATGAGCCCGTCCCTGGAGGAAAAGACCCCGATGCCAGATGGCACGGGCCACGCGACAGCTTTTGGACGCCTCGCAAATACGTTCTTTCAACAGATCGAGTCAAAAGCGCTAGTCTGAATGGTCACTATAATTAGCGTACACGCCCGCTTAGCTGACCTGAGAGGCCTGAGTTTGTGTTTTTAGCACTGCAAGAAATCTTCATTTGCTCATTTCAGATTTTGCTAATGAAGGTACGATTTTGATGGACGGGTGCCGATCTAACGTCAGCTTGAGAGCAGCTTTCACTCCGAGCCGTTTACCGCCCCAATTCTGTGTGACAAATCATTAACTCTCTTAAAGGGGAACAGCACCTAAAAAAAATCTCATTGCTTAAATCATTCACGTGTCATTTCAAAAGTGTGATACTTCCTTTTATCCATCAAGCACTGAAGGAATTTTTAAGCAAAATAAAACTATGTAAATAAAACAAGTTTTTATAATGCTGTTTTCCATACAGTGAAAGTAAATGGTGACTGCCGTGACAGGGGTTAATATTTGTAAGCATAAATGAAGTTTGCGAGTTGTAATGAAAGAGTAATAAATGTTTTCTCGTCACACGAAGCTATCGTATGGCTTCAGAAGTTTAAAATACAGTATCAAATACAACAAGTTATCTTTACGGTAAATTACCGCCGCTTTTTGGAGCTTGACAGCCTCTGGTCACCATTTATTTTCATGCAGTCAAATAAGCAAAAGTGAAGTAAAAATTTTGCTAAACATCTCTGTGTTCCATGAAAGCGAAAAATCTCATCATTCTTTTTTGGGGGTTAATGTTCCTTTAACTACATCTAAACATCACAGAGTGACAATTTTATTACTATAAGTGTGAATAAAGGAAGATCAAGTAGGGGACAACCAAAGCCCTCGAAACATTATGAAAGTCTATGCTTTCCTACAGTCATACAGTCTATGAAAAGCTCGACATGGAAAACTCTCCTCAGGACAAACCACAAACCAGTCATAGAGGCAGTCGAATGTGATGAAACCCAGTAAGGAAAAGGGTGTTTAAGACTCAAACCTGTTGGGCTGGACTGGTCATAAGTGGCATGAAATGGCCCGGTCTTACTGGGCTCCATTGCATTTGTTTTAAAGTGGCCACATTCACAGGAAGTGACTAAGTAATTTGGTCCCTTGAGCCACACCTACTGACTGTAGCCAGCCCGTGGCCTGAGGCACAACAGCAGATGGTTAAGTGTGTTCTTAAACTGAGGACAATGTAAGTAGGGGACCGAAATGACAACCTAATTCATTCAAACCAAAAGAATTTAAACCTGTACAAGCACGGAAAAATGTCATTGCTCTTTTTTTGTGCACTAATTTAGACATGCGGCCAAAAATCTTTTGCCTATGATTATGACTAAAAGACCACATGAGTTGCCAAGACACAAGATTGGAAGAGAGCTGCCTGGTACACAGATATAAAAACGCCCCTAACCACACAGCAATGCAAGCCTATCCAAGCCCGTGCGACCCTAATGGTCTAAAAAGCAGGACATGATGTTTTGTATACACTGATATAAGAACAGAAGGACAAAGCAACGAGCCCTGGGCGTCTGTGGACACAAATAATAGAACAGTGAACATTATTTGTTCCAAAAGAGACATTAAACAGATCTTTACAAGGAAGTCTCCATCAATAAGTTGTTTATTAAAAAACAGTGATGCCCAAAAATCTATGACTTACAATTTTACATAAAAATGGACTTCGGAATGGACTATAACTTCATTGAATGCAAAGTATTACACGTGTCTTGTGATGAACGACAGTATAAATCATTAACTATGACTAACATCGAGGTCAACAACGTTGAGCGAGGTCTATCTGGTGCCTTGTCTACTTATCAAATAAATCAAACAAACGAGAACTGCTGACTTAAACCACCATCACGCGCTTTGTTTACAAACGCTGTCTGTCGTGCACACGCACACACACTTACCGCTCGAACGCACAAGAAAACAAAACGCGAGAAGTTGCAAACTGCGAAACAAGCTCGGGAAAGTTGTCATGATGGCAAATCCGTCCTCTTCCGATCACTTCTCGTAGGTCTTTGGAGTCGCTCGTTACGGTATCCGTTCGCCGTTATGACTACGGACGCGATTAGAGGCAGCAGAAGGACGGTATGTGCGCTCCCACGTGTATCTCTGCTCTCAGCCAATGACGTCCTGTTTTTAAAAATATCTCCGCCCATGCCCCGCCCTCCTAGATTGATTCGATACAGTAAACAAAATATCTCAGCTGAACGTTTGGTGGTTTCGGTCATTTGGCTGTTTAAACATCTTTATTCGTCTTGATTTATCTAAATAAACATCATGCTTCTTAATGGTGCCTTGGAGATGTCTGAACAGGCTCTCCAACCCGGGCGGCACATTTCCCTCATAAACAATCTGTATTTGTTTAATTATGCAATGAAAGATTAAACAATATTTCTAACGTTTCGGGTTTTTCTTGTCAGGTGAAGGTAGTGGGTGTGTTGCATAAACGCATCAAACATGCTCAGTGATGCTTTCCGCCGAAAATAACTAGTTTTGCCCTGTTTGTGTTATGCGACTGTGTGTTTCTGAAACGCGCTGCTATAATGCGCAAAGTTGCCGTCCCACCTAACAGGGAACGTTGTCACAACATTGCCTAACGTTCTCTAAAAGTTGTCTCAAAGTTATCAAAAAGGTTCTGGCCGTAACGTTAGTAGAACGTATTTAACGTTGTATCATATATATCAAAGTCGTTATTCTTAAGTTGTTGGTGGAACCTTTTAAAAACGTTACAGACGTTTAAACGTTTAATAACGTTCCTATAACCAAACAACAACGTTAATATAACATCCAAAAAACTGGGCGCTTTGAAGGTTCCTAGCACATTCAACGCCTAGGGAAACGTTAGGGAAACGTTCTGACAACCCAAAAGTGTTAGCTGGGTTACCAGGCTCACAACACAGAGAGAACTGCTATTATTTTAATTGCTCCTAAACTTCAAAGGGCGTCGCAAAGTCAAAACGTTTAAGGATAAAATCTATTGTTCATGTCCCGCTAGATTTAATTATAAGCATAATGAAGAATAGCTTGTTAATGTTCGTCCTGGCTCGGCCGCCGGGGCTTTTAAGTGCTCGTGTATAAATGCCCCTCCACAGTTTAGCTACAGTACACTTGATTTGATTGGAAATAAAGTGAGCTTGATTTTCCCCCAGCGGATCCACGAATCTGTAATAACATAATGGACGTGGGCTGCGAGAAAACCGCGGAGCTGGATTTCAGCATCAGCCATTTATCCTTTGGTGCAAAACATTCATGTCATTTAGCGTCACTTAGGGTAACTCGCTTAATAGTGCTTGCGGGAAACCGTACAATTATCTATTTGTACGCACGTCCTTTTTGTATAACGATTGAACTATATTTTGTCTTTGGTGTGGTCTTGGATCGCTCATCCGCGGCTCTTGTCACTTTTGCATCTGTTCTCTTCAGTTCTCTGAATTGCTGTGAGAATCACTCTGACGAAAGCGCTTGTAATACATGGAAATTGTAAACAAGACTGGCACGTGTTTTTAATGTGTACTCCGCCATCTTGTGGTTACAATCCATTAGTACACCGTGCGTTATATTGACGTTAACAGATGCTTTATATCAACCTCGAATCTTAAAGAGGTAGTTTGCCTCAAAAATAAACATCTCCCCATTATTTACTCACCCTCATGTAAGACCTTTTGTGGAACAATATTTTGAAAAGATGTCTGTGTATGTTTTGCGTCCATCCAATGAAAATCAATGGATGCTACTGTTGTTTGGTACTTTTCGGGTACTTTTTGGTTACCGACGTACTCGTTTTATGTTCCTCAGAAGCAAAAAGGTCACACAGGTTTGCAATGACACGAGGGTGAGTAAATGATGGAAGACTTTTGGGGTAAACTATATCCCTGTAAATATTTTTTAAAGAACTGTATATCTTTTTATATTTTCTGACTTTAATAAAATATTGCCTTGTTGTTCTGTGTTTTGAGCATTTCTGTGGTGGACCTATTATCTTAAAATAATAATGTATGCAACAGTCACGGGCAGCACAGTATAAGCAGGAAAATTGATGTATAATTTAAACACGTGACAGCATTCTCTGTAGACGAACGGGAACACAAATGAGACAAAAGGTGACTTTTCCCAAATTGTTATAATATCGCTTACTGAGCTGTATTGTAATTGTAATGCGCGGTGATATTGTTGTGACAGCCACACACAATAAACGTCAACGTTCCGACGTCATGCGGACGCTGCTCCAATCAGAGGGCTTGAAAGGAGACGCGTCCTCCGCGCGCTCCGGTTGCTGGGTATAAAGTGAGTGATGCTGCGCGACGCGTGTTGTTTGTAGTCCGGTGATGACGCGGCGCACGGCGAGGATGTTGAGAGACGCGACGCGGAACCGTCACTGGACTACCGTAAAGAAGATGTGCTTTGTTTTAAACAGATACGCGTTATAGAATAACGTAAGGTAAGGGCTACGTTGCTTTTGCATTTCTGTAACCCGCTTACGGGGAACGTTCCCAGAACGTTGGCTAACATTCTCCAAACGTTCCCTCAAAGTTACAAACAAAGGCTCTTGCGGTAACATTAGTAGAACGTTTTCCACGTTATATTCCTATATATCAAAAACGTTACTCTGAAGTAGTTAGCGGAACGTTTTTAAAACGTTACAGAATTACAAAATGTTACATGAACATAGTTCTTATAATAATCAAGCTCTAACGTTAATACAACGTCTAAAAACTGGACGCGTCGAACGTTTCAAGAACTCTCAAAAGAACATTTTCAACTTTTTGGTTACTAATGGAAACGTTAGGGAAACGTTCTCACAACCCAAAGTGTTAGCTGGGTAGGCAGCATAATGATGGGAGATAATTTAATGACGCATCTGGGTCATGAAGTAATTTTTTTCTTGTAGGACTCAACACAGACCTTTGGAAGCAGCCGGAGTGACCGAGCACATATTTTCAGAGAGTCAAGGTGTGGTATGTATTTATTAGCATTTTTTTGTGCAGTAGTTTTGTCTTTGTTTAGTCTTGTACTTTAAATATTGCTTTTATGTTGACGCAGGTGTGTATACACACATGCAGTGGCCCATTATAATATTGATACTCTTAAAATATGATTGGCAAATAATTGGCAAACACATTCAACTTTTTGTAAACTGTGTTGATGTAAGAGATAGATAGACAGATAGACAGACAGCCAGACAGCCAGATATATAGATATATAGACAGATAGACAGACAGATTGATTGATAGACACAAAGAAAAAGATAGACACAGATAGATAAATAGACAGATAGATAGATGCCATATAAACGTTAATACAACAAATACATTATCATTATTATATCTGTTGCTTTAAACTGTTTGTAAACGATTTCATTGAAATATTCCCGACAGTCTATCGGTCCATCATGAGTGCACAAGTGGACGCAGATGTCCGCATGTCTCCTGAGATGCCGGCCATGTTCGATGGCATGAAGCTGGCGGCTGTAGCGACGATGCTGTACATCATCGTGCGCAGCCTCAACTTGAAGAGCCCCACGGCGTCCCCTGACATCACCTGTCAGGACACACCTCTTAACCGCTACCTGCTGAAATCCTGCCCTGTTTTAACCAGAGAGTGAGTGCTCTAGTCCATCCGCCTATTGCGATCAGTCCTCCTGCCCACGTGTGTCACATGACCAAGTTGAGGGTCTTTGTAGGCGAAGGGTAAAATACATTCAAATGATGCAGTCTTTCTCTTTGCTGTAGAATGACTTGAGAAGGATCCAGGAGAGAGTGTATGACAAGCTGCATTAAGCATTTAAGCCTGTTTATACAAAGAATGAGTTAATAATGAGCTCTCAGCACCTCTTTCTGACCAGGTACATTCCACCTCTGTTATGGGGAAAGAGCGGACATCTTCAGACGGCTCTTTATGGCAAAATGGGTCGAGTGAAATCCCCGAGTCCCTGCGGTCTTCGCATGTACCTCCCCA
This sequence comes from Botia almorhae, assembly GCA_036877575.1. Classification (NCBI taxonomy): domain Eukaryota; kingdom Metazoa; phylum Chordata; class Actinopteri; order Cypriniformes; family Botiidae; genus Botia; species Botia almorhae. Next base: position 10,621 of record JAZGTJ010013459.1, read on the forward strand.
TTCAGGATGGAGCCACCGCGACCTTTGACCTGTTTGAACCGCAGGGCGCCCACAACACTGGAGGTGAGCATCCAAAAATCTGATCCGACAAACAGCGACGGCCCAAATTTCAGTCTGTTTCTCACACAGAGCTGTTAAATAACTTGAAGAGCAGACGCGAAAAACAGCGCAAGAGTCTTATTTTCTTTTGTGGCTATTTGACTAACTTCAGAAATGTAAACAAAACATTGATATATACTTTCAGATGTGTGTGTGTGTATATATATATATATGTGTATATAGATATATGTGCATATTTAACATATGAATGTAACATATGTACATGTATATAGCATATATATATATATATGTGTGTGTGTGTTTTGGGGGCGCTTTCACTTTAAGTTGATGACAAAAATCTAATAGTTTTACATACTTCACATTATTGTGTTCTCACATTGTCTGTTGCTTGAGGAGTGTTTGCGATTTAAAATGATTCCTCCAGAGAGAGCAGGGGTGTCATCTCTACCTGGAGTTCACCCGCCTTTGTCTCATCACAGATGATATCACCGTGGTGATCTGTCCGGGGATCGGTAACCACAGCGAGAAGCATTACATACGGACCTTTGTGGATTATTCCCAGAGGCAGGGCTACAGGTGCGCCGTCCTCAACCACCTCGGCGCTCTGCCGAACATAGAGCTGACGTCCCCGCGGATGTTCACCTACGGTGAGCCGCGTGTGTTTGCCAACAAGCCTGCCGGTGCAAAACACATGTGCGCCGGGGCTGTCGCAGCGATTTCATCATTAAACGAGAGATTCCCCTCTTGCTTTCTTACGTAAAATATTTGTAAAAAAATTACACACGATTTCTTCAAATCTTGGCTTTGTTGCAAAGATTGAGTGTTTAGGTGTTCAAATATGATTAGCGCACCATAATCGCGTTTTAACCGCAGAATTCTGCTTTTCAACGTATAATGTTTATTTTTGTGTTAAGGTTGCACCTGGGAGTTCTCGGCCATGGTGGGCTACATTAAACGCGCGCTCCCGCAGACCCGGCTAATCGTGGTGGGCTTCAGTCTGGGAGGGAACATCGCCTGCAAGTTTCTGGGCGAGAATCCCACCAATCAGGACCGAGTGCTGTGCTGCGTCAGCGTGTGTCAGGGATACAGCGCTCTGAGGTTTGGATGACATGACATGGCAGATGTATTATATAGATATGAGATTAATGTTGAGATTATGCTCATTTTTCTTGATATGATGCTCACTGTCAGAGCTCAGGAGACGTTTCTACAATGGGACCAGTGCCGGAGGTTTTATAATTTTCTAATGGCGGACAATATGAAAAAACTCATTCTGTCGCACAGGTATTTCCATTCATCACGGTCTTCTGAAATACTTGCCTCTGATTGGTCAATCGCAACATTCTAGAATCACATTTGTTTGACCCGTGACCGCCGCCCAGCTAACACTTTTGGGTTGTACGAACATTTTCCTAACGTTTCCATTAAATAACAAAAATCTTATTTTCAATGTTCTAGTAATGCTCTGTTTTTTAGACATCGTATGAAAGCTATCGCAACGTTGCAAGAACGTTATGGGTAACTTTGAGAGAACGTCTAGAGAAAGTTAGCCAACGTTCTGGGAACGTCCCGTTAACTGGATAAACTGTATATATTTGACAGTTTAGGCAGTTTTCAAGCAATTGATTTTCCGTCTGCCATATCAATCTGCGGTAACAGAAAAATCCCATCACGTCCATTTATTTATTTATTTGTTTGTTGGGCTGTCATGTTATTTTCCCCAAACAAACCCCACCAGGTTGATTAAGACCCCAACGCAGATGACAAGCCAAAAAATGAACATATGTTCCCATTAATTCAAGACATGGAACTGAAAAAGTAAATCTGTCCTGCAGGGGAAGTTTATTTGGCATGAGCTCCAGCAAAATGGAGTCTGGGGACCTCAGTCGCCTGTATACAGCCACCTCCCTCATGCAGATTGATGACAACATCATGAGGTACTTCACACTGCGATCAGCTCATTCAGCTGTCAGTCAAACTGAGGTTTGATCTGGAATAAGTGATTTACGACTGCAGTTTATGTGCGTGTAATGATCGTCCTACATATCTCTGTCTGCTTGTTTACTGTATCAGGAAGTTTCACGGCCACAAGTCCCTGAGGGAATACTATGAGAAGGAGAGCTGTGTGCATTATATTCACCATGTGAGTTATGTCGTTCAATCTAGGTCAGCTGCACCAGTGTGTTGGGTTTCTGAAACGAGAAACTGTTTTCTCTGTTTGTTTATTTCTGTCTTGTATAAATTCATGTTCCAGTTCCATGTGATATTTACCTGACATGAAATGGAAGTAGCCAATACTGTAATATTTGAGTATGTTTAATATAAAATAAATATGAATTAATATAAACATAAACAACGATCTTTATATGAATGTATAATTGTCTGTGTATGTTCATTACAATAATTCGCATATTTAACATACTTATTAAAGACTGTTCGCTGTTGAACAGTGTCATTTATAATTTTATGCATAATGTCTCTAGTTCTGTGTTCGTACTTTTCCTGGTTTGGTTGTTTTCTTTAGCTTTTAATGTGATGTTTGATTTTAGATCAGTGTTCCTCTGCTCTTGGTGAACTCCTCAGATGATCCGCTGGTCCACGAGTCCCTGCTCACGATTCCTCGCACACTAGCAGGTATTTACACACTGTTTTCACGCGCATGAAATGTAACGTTTTTGTCACTTAATGGAAACGTTTTTACAGCCTTCACTTGTTAGCTGGTTAACCGGACCATGCTAAGCAGCCACGGTGACCTTTAACACATTGTTTAACACAGATGTTTGGTGTAGCGTTATCAGAACGTTTGCGTTTATCATTCACACAACACATCTCTGCCAGGACCCAGTTCACGTGTCTTCGGCACCCATGGGCTAATAGTGCTTTTAGAGTCCATTAAGAGTCTCGGTACCGCCGCAAGTCTGAGATCCTGAGTCTGACACCCGTGCTGAATTTTTCAGGGCCATCCGAGCCTCCCCTGTGATTATTCATTAGATTACTGCCGCAAGAACCTTCCTTCAGCCTCCGGTCAAAGATACAAGAGTCTCTATTAACCAGCCGGACGGTCTCACACAAAGGAAATGTGGGTCACGTATCCTTCAGCTCCTTCCCTTTGAGCTTCCACAAAAGCTTTGAGGTTTATACATAATTAAAGAGCTCAAGTCTGTGCAGCCTCATTTTTGGCCTTTTGAGTGCAGGTTTAGAGCCTTCCAGGTAGATTTGCGGTCATAACACATTTCCCTAACGCTTCCATTGAGTTACAAAAACGTTATTTTCAAAGTTCTAAGAACTTTTAAAATGTATTAGTTATTGCTTGGTTATAAGAACATTTTTTAAACGTTCCTCTAACAACTTTAAAAAAATGTTTTGATATATGATATATAACATGGAAAAAGTTTAATGCGGTTAACTGCGGTTAATGCAAGAACGTTATTGATAACCTTAAGAGACCGTTCTGTTAGAGCCCCATTCACTCCACGTGAGCTCTTCTGCCTGTACTGTTCTGATCAGCTTTGGACCTTCAGCACAGATCTCGGTCATGTGTTGCCAGGGCGATCAATACTTTCAATACCGTCTCTTTTGAACAGAGCAGTGAGAGACGAGCGATCCATTTCAAGGTTAGCTGGCATTGGCCACTTGCCTTTCGAGGTTGATTACCTTGTGTCAATCACGCAACAGTCGTCTCAAGCTCGGTTCTAAAATGTGAGACTTTTGATTTGATTAAACTGGATTTTAAAGGTCTTTCTCGGTTGTTATTCTTCGTTTTTTATTAGTAGAACTTTGTGTTTCTAAAATATCGTTATTTTTTTACCTGACAGAAAAGAAGCCAAATGTGATCTTTGCGCTGACGCTCCACGGCGGCCATCTTGGATTCTTCGAGGGGGCCGTTCTATTTCCTCAGCCTCTCTCCTGGATGGACAAACTCATAGTCAGTTATGCCAATGCTGTCTGCCAGTGGGAGAAACACAAGCCCCAGTGCCACCAGGAAACATATCACGCTGTGTAACACTGACGATAGGGTTTTCATTCTCTTAATCAAAGCTGGTTGATTAGTGGTTTCCTGAGGTCTGACTCTCCAGCGCTTTTGCTCTGACCTTCAAGGTGGAGTTTAAGAGGAAGCACAAGACAGATCTTACCCACCATAACTTTAGCGGGGCGTCTGTATATCAGTGATGTTTTGCTACAAAGCTACTATTATTCAGTGGAATCTGGAGTATGTTGAAAAAGATCATAGATTACATCTTGTGAAGAAAACGTACGGCAAGATGAAGC